>VONZ01001738.1:0-103589 GCA_012976165.1 Labeo catla | reverse complement strand
AAGAGTTTTGTTGATCATTTGTTTCAGAAATCTAAATGTGTAACAAAATGTGTCTGTCTCTAATCATCTTTAATGAGCATTAATATAAGTTTTAACATTTAATTTCTGTGTATGTGTGTGTTTGTGAGCGTGTTCTCCATTGTGGATGTGTTTTGGTGTTAGCCATACATTTTGGTTTGGACTACACACTAAAACCATAAAATCTTGAAGGTGTTAGATGCTTGAACCCCGATAATTGTCGCTTGCGGCTATATTTAAGTTTATTTTTGTAAATCAATGTTCAGCAACGCTTGATGACAGTAGCTGAGATATGCAGCCTTCGTATGATGCAACCATTCGTTTGAGAGGTGCCCACTGATTAGCTTTGTTGAACTGAAAACAGCTCTGAATGGGGAGTCGATTCCCCTTCACGGAATCGATTCCAACCTTTGGAATCAACTCTCAATTCCTAATGCCTCGGAATCAAGGAATCGATTCTTTTTCGATTCCACTTTCGTTTTAGAAGGAAATGCGCCCGGCCATCTACATAAATGTGTCTATGTTCGCAAGAATCATTTGTGATCCAGCTTCACCTATAGCAGAAATGAGTATAAGGGTTTTCTTAATCACCTTTTTTAATAATGTGCTAGTTAGCAGGTTTTGCGGCTAAAGTAAACAGACCGGCTCTTCACACCACAGAAGAGAAGGGTGGGGTGAGCAGTGCTTATTAGCATTTAAAGGAACATGCAATAAAACAGCTCGCTTTGAACAGGGCTAATTCTGACAAGGTAAAAAGGGTGTTTTATACACTACCACTGAGAAATTTTAACCAAAGTATGTTATAGACTTCTCATTAAGACCCTAAAGAATCATACCTTGCTTGTGGAAAATTGGCATCTGATGACCCCTTTAAGCTGACATGAAAAAAAGTTGGCATACTTTTAGAAATATGGTAGACTCTTCTGGGGAACCAATACAGAGCAACGGCATCAATTTTATATGGCTGTCTCTGTACATAAAGTTATGCAATTGTTTGTGCACAAAAAAGGAAAGTAAAATTAGTTCAGTATATGTGATTCAATGTATGATTTCTTAAATGGCATGGTGGTACAAAGAATAACAGTTCTTAAATAAACATTCGAAAGAAGGCTTGCATGAAGATTTGTAAACCTTTGCCTAAATATAAGCTAAATCTTTACTTTGCCTTTTTAAATCTGAGTCTATCAACTGACAGTACCTACACTCACTGTCAGAGACATACAGTGATTCAAGCCAAGTTCAAATAGATATTTTCTTTCTTTCTTTCTTTTTTTTGTGAGCAGACATGATGTCAAAATTTGAAGTAGTTTCTGAGATTTTTTATTATTATTATTATTTTGACCTTCTACTCTAATCAGGTCTCATGTCTCTTAATGAGGACTCATTCACTTAATGAGAACTAATGACATACCTGCTTTGGCAACTGTCATGCATGACCATAGGCACACAAAAAAGATCATTCTCTCTACAAAATAAACCAGAGGCTTCAAAATACAGTTGTTTTTCTCTTTCCGTAAACCTGTTTAAGGTTTCAGCTTCCTGCTGCAAGCCAGATAAGCATTTGTTTTGAAGTCTGACATGATTTACTGGTTTAAAAAATAAAAATGAGCTGAGAAAGACCCATTAATTGTTTCCTGTTCAGGAGTAACTAGAATACTCTTTAGCTAGCCACCACTTTAGTTTCCGGGCCTCCTGAAAAGCATATTGACTTTCAAAACAAAAATCTTTTGCATTGTACATTCACCACAGGGTCAAAAGTGCATGTACAGTAATTAAAGAAACACTTATAAATTCAGACACTGTAAATATGAATTGTGAACAGATCACGCTTAAGCATCCCGGGCGGTATGGATCTAAAGGCTCTGCACATCACTTTCACTACTATACAAAATTGAGAAAACAAAATTGTTATACAATGTGGAAAGGTAAGAATGTAAAAATAGCAAAAATAAAAAAGTGGGAGAAAGACATTAGCTTATTTACATCTTTTGCTCAGGTTTTGTCAAAAGGATTCTAAAAGAATAGGAAGTCTGTGTCTGTGTGGTTGTAGGCCAATCAGTCTCCAGCTGAATGTGTCATATTGAATGGTTTATTCTTCATGATACAGTACGGTTTTAAGTGTCTCCTTTCTGAATCTTTCTACACTATTTTAGGAGAACTCTAATAATAGAGTTAACAGACTTATTCAAAACATACAACTTAATTACAATGCTTTAAAATCAGGATGTCGACTGACATCATTTTTCTTATGCAGTCGCTTTTCTATAAGCAAGGGAAGGGTAAGGTGTTCTTAGATTATATCTTAGAATAAACAATGTCCCAAAAACAATGTCAGTTTCTTGACATGGTGATTTAATGAACAAACAACATTTGCAATAAAAGCATGTTGGAGCTATGGTAAAAACCATATGTTCCTGCCACCCTTACCTGTTCAATACAACCTTAAGGGAAGGTTAATAGCATATGATGTTGAACAGGTGACCTACATCAACTCACAATGAAATAATTTTTACTTTTTTGGCCGTGAACCGCACTACATACTACATAAACAATCTTGTGCTAGACAGCATAATTTGCCTGTGGGGTATAAAATAGTATTACAAGTTACTGTATACAGTAATATAAACAGTCTTAACACTAACAAAGAATAAATTAATTTATCAAAAAAAAAAAAGTAAATAAAAAATAAGTTCACCAGCAGTTAGACACACTAGTCTGCAAAATGCAAATCATCTTTTTTATACATTAAACTAACATTCTTGCAAGGAAGTGCAAATACAAGGATGTCAGTCACTGTGCTTACTAGACTGATATTTTCACAGTAATGTGCCTAGTATAAACACTCTTTACCACAGTGGTAAACACCAAAACTTCAACATTATGTAACAAAGGTCATTTCAGTTCCAACATAGCAGAGCATGAAACAATTCTCATGCTTTTTATTACCTTCCCCTTTCACCAGACACCATAATATATTGCTTAATTTTAACAGTTTTCACTTCTCGTAAAGTCCTTTGCAAGGCATGCTGGGAACTAGCACTTTTTATGGCCATTTTCAGCTAATGTAAACAAAAATGATTCACTTACCAACACAAATGGATTAACTAAACATCTATTTTACAAGTGTAGGTGGATTGGTCACAATGGAATTAGGTGGTGACAAAATATTCAACAACTGATTGAATAACAATTTACATGTAACATGAGACACAGACACACATCTCACAGCTTTTCCCAGCATTTCACAACCTCAGTGAACTACAAATCATTAACTTTTCTGTGATGTGCTTTGTCTTAAGCGTAAAGTGAAAACGACAAACTTTAGAGTTTTTTTATTGAGCACTTAGGTGTGTCATATAATACAAGTTGTCAAGTGTTCATAGTGCACAAACTCCCATGTCATTGGCACATAACAGAAGATGGTTCCGTTGGAAATACATTTATGCAATGGCTCAATTACACATTTATTTCTTTAGCTCTACTGATCCGAGTATAATGCTAGCAGTGGCCAAGCTTATCAGTTTGTTTTCCTGGAAAACACACATAATGGCCAAAAAAATAAAAATAAAATAAAGTATATCTTCATTGCACTGTAATTGCTTTGAATAAAAGTGTCTGCAAAATGCACGGCCAGTGTAAAGTGTTAATAACAACAGCAACAACAACAACAACAACAACAACAACAACAATATATTATTTCTTAAAAAACACACTGTGGATTAGTCAGTCTTATTTTTGAACAGTGTGGTACATTCTTCATAAGAGGATAAAGTTTGATGAGTGGTCTCCTTTTCACAACTTTCCAGTGTCTCATTAGGGACTCCAAAAAGAGCTGTATGTGTACATACAAAAAGAGCTGAATACTGTACGTGTAATACTTCACATATTTGAGTCCATACAGGCTCATTTTTTCACGTTGCATCTTGCGCTGAAGCGGAAAAAAGATAAAAAGTCATTGCTTCACATTTTAAAAGTAATAAAAGTAATTTATTAAGTTGATGAAATAAGTGTTGGAAAAGTAAACAATATTTACAACATTTTTTATTTCATCACTTACTAAAGTAGTAAAAAGCTTACTTACTTGGAGTCTGGACGTAATCACTCTGTGATTTCCTGGAAACTGAGCCTAAATGAGAAAGAAGCAGTTACACACTTATACTATAATAAAGTTTAGAACATCACTAAACTACACTTAAGAATTATTTTTTTCCGTTTTCATTAAAGCAGCAAGTATTTTTCTGTTCCTTTAAGAGTCTAGTTGAATATCAGATAAATTGATCATTGGTGCATTGGTGCCTCTCTGCTTAACATTTACCAGCAGATTGTCTCTTCCTCCATATGATGAGTCCAGTTATGATGCAAACACCCGCACAAATGAACACCACCACACTGAAAACTACAGATGGACTGAAGTATCCGGTGTCACATTCACCCACATCTAAAATTAGCGTGAAGCGATTAAAAAAAGAAAGAAAGAAATCAGTAAGATACAAACAGATAAAGTTAGCTTTGTTGTTGTTATTAAACCTAATGTTGACTTTGAAGAGGCAGTTTCAACTTAGTTTTCTTTACCAAACGTAATGTCCCGTTTGTTGTCCAGATTGAGGTGTTTCATTGTGCAGTTGTATTTATGTCCCTTACGTAGCTCTTCTTCACTGATCACTAAACTCTTCCTCATCTGGTAAGTTCTGTCTCCGTTGGGCAGAATCTCTCCTCCTGTGATCTGATCATCATCCACAGGCTGACCATCTCTGAACAGGGTCAGGTTAATGTGATGAGGGTAAAAACCAGTGGCCAGACAACTGATCTGAGTCTCGTGAGAGTCTGGGAGCGTCTTCCTGATGAGTCTGACTCTGGGTTTAACTATACAGAGGAAAAACAAAAAAGCGTAACTGTTAAAAAAATGTTGGGTTCATTACATCATTCATTAATTTATCATACATGTAATATAGTACTTAGAGGCACATTATCTGTCAGCACAGCTTTCTGGTCCATATTTTTTAATATGTTTCTTTTCCCAAATTATACTGATGTCAGTTAAGCAGCATCTCTCACCTTTTCTCAGCACGTTGTTCTTTTCCATATTCAGGTACCTCTGCAAAGTTTTAATGCAAATAGGATGATAAACATTTTCATACATGAAGTTTTCATGAACCCGCTTTAGTTGGTCCCATGTGATCATCCATGGCATTTTTATCTGGATAGCGTGTTTTCCTATGTCAAAAACAAACTCCTCCATATTTTGTCCACCAAAAGCATCCCAGTAATGAAGTGGACCTGGCTTATTACTGCTCAACAGTTCACACCCAACAAGTCTCTGATGAACATGAACACCTTGAAATGAATGAAAAAAGTTCAGATTTATTTTCCTTAAATAACGTAGTACAATATAAGATGTGGTGAACTTAAAAGAATCTGATAGAAGCAAAAAAGCTACGTGTACATAAACAGAAGATTATTCATTTTAAGCAAATAACAATAAAGACATAAAAGCTACATGCATTGTTAAATGTTTTGTGTGGTAATACTACGTAGACTATATCTCTCACCATCTGTGTGATTTTGGTGCTCCTTAAGATAAAAACTTGATCTTTCATGTCATAATACATATCACGAAATACAACACCAGCATCACTTCGTTCTTCCTCATAGTATTTTGAATCACTGTAAGAGCGATAGACAGGTATCCACGTGGCTGAGTCATAATACAGTAATTGCAGATCATCCAGCATCACCACAACACTGAACTCAGGAAATGGTGTTTGTCCAACTATATATGTTGCCAAAGCCATCAGGGAGTGAGAACCTGTGGATACACAAGCACAAGCTTAAAATACTAGTACAGTGTCAAATTTGATCATTACTGTACATTCTTGCAAACATCTACAGAAGGGGACACAGAGGTCAGAAACAGTTAGGTTATTTTTATTTGTTTAGTGGACAAGCCAAAGGCAAGCTGTTAACTGCAATGCACATCAACTGCAAGGCATGCGGCTCGTTTTGAAGACTCAAAAACCGTG
This sequence comes from Labeo catla, assembly GCA_012976165.1. Lineage (NCBI taxonomy): Eukaryota > Metazoa > Chordata > Actinopteri > Cypriniformes > Cyprinidae > Labeo > Labeo catla. The sequence goes on along the minus strand of VONZ01001738.1, from coordinate 97,551 downwards.
GCTCCATTCTTGGGCCTGCAAGGATACCTTTACTGATTCACAGGTTCAATACGGTCAGAAGCAGGTCTAAGGGTGGGTTTTAGGGATAGGGAAACATGGGAACATTAATGTATTATATTAATAAAAATGAGCATTTACATGGATTATGTTGTTATTATTACTTACCGTTTTATAATTTACTACAATGCACTCAGTTGAAAATAATAGCTCTCATCAACATATAAATATATTAAAAAAAATAATAATAAATAAATAAATATAGCATCTTAATATGTACACATAGTGGAAATGAACAGGTACATTTACACTAAAGGTAAATACAAATATTGCTATTTGCACTTAATGTGTGCTTTTTGCACTTAGTTTAATTAACATTTAATGCAAATACCCTCTGCAGAAAGAAAAAAAAAACCCTCAAACATAAAAAAAAACAGCTACAAGATGTTTAGGTAATTGGAGGGCAAAAATGTTGAGAGGACATAGACCCATCTGACATTAAGGCACATTTTCTAAATATATAGCCTATGTGACCCTGGACCACAAAACCAGTCATAGGTAGCACGGGTATTTGTAACAATAAAATACATTGTATGCGTCAACATGATCGAGTTTTCTTTTACGCAAAAATCATTGGGATATTAAGTAAAGATCATGTTACATTAAGATATTTTGTACATTTCCTACAGGTAATATATCAAAACTTGATTTTTGATCAGTAATATGCATTGCTATATGCATTTTGCATTGCAAATTGATATGCATTGCATTTGCACCCTCAGATTCCAGATTTTCAGGCAAATACTGTCCTATCCTAATCATACATCAATGGAAAGCTTATTTATTCAGCTTTTCTCACTTTCAAAAACCCTTATGACTTGTAGTCCGGGGTTACATAACTGTAAATTTCGAAGTGTTTAATGCAGAATTATTATGACAGCGCCAGAACTTTTATTTTGACAGCGCGTCTGAGCAGACGGGTTGTGGCTAGGGGATACAGCTCAGACCTGAAACTAACAATGAAATTAACTGTTCTACCTATTCGAGTGCGTTTTATTAACGTAATACACCTACTCAAACCCTAAACTTAGCCATTACTATAATACAAAACAGTATTATTGTTGTACAATGTGACAAAAAATAACGTTAGATTGATGTGATGCCCAGTAGCCAGAGCTGTATCTCTTCCAGCCTTTACCGAGCAGACGCGCAGTAACAGAAGCTCGCGTTATCCGTCTATCAAGTTGGAAGACAGACATTTTAAACAAACACATGTGTTTATTACAATCAATGCAAAGTTTAATCCAACACTAAATGATACTAAAAGTTATAGACTGTTACTGAATAATTAGGCAAAAACGTGTTCGCATCACTTTACAATTTTTCATTACTTACAGCTTTATGTAATTGCTTTTAGGCACTAAACAACCTAAACCAGTATTCTTCAAAAGAAAAATTCTGAAACTTCATTATTCCCCAAAAACACAACCAGCAAAACCAAGAATTACGTTAGTGCACAGACATTCAAAAAACACAGCATATGTTCAGAAATACTCAGGATAGCAGTACTAACTTACCTGCGTTAACGACAGGCCAAAATGAGAACATGCACACAAAAATGAGCATTTTCTCAAATAATTAATACTGACGACTCAGAAAACAGTGCAAATGAGGTGAACTTTTAAAAGTGTACTCTTGTCGTTGTAGTCCGTTATCAACAGTTTTTTCTTTGTCTTTCTTCTTCGTTTTTGGCGTGTAACAAGCCAGTTACTGCCACCTGTCGGTGTACGTGTAATATCATGACTTCAGTGATATCAGTTTCACACCAACGGCACAGACTTCCAAACCAACAGACCTGGGCCGGTTGCATAAAAGGTTTAGGCTAGTCTTAAATGTTAGTCATTTTTTCTTTAGGGCTGGCCAAATTTTTAATGTTTTAAAGTTGTAATGATGTTAAGGCAACACCATATATCATGCATCCATAATCATTTATGGATCTAACCAATGCTTGATAAACCATTAACAGATTAATTTCCTGTTATTGATCTCATCACATTTAAGCTCTTCCTACAATTTTATGTACTTCTCCTATATGTTTTTTTACACACTGATGGTTACCTTCTGTAACTACTCGCTGGTCAAAACAGTCCACGCTTCCAATACTGATGTCCATACATTTTATTTTCTGAATATGGAACACCGTGAAAACTACATACAAACAAAAATAAATAAATAAATAAATAAATAAAAAAAAAAGAAAAACAATTTTATACACAACAATTCGAAGGACATCAACACATAAAAAATATACAATACATTAACACATTTACCGTGTTGGCCTCGTAACCAGCAGTAGAATAGTGAAGAGCTGTAACGTCTGAATTCAAGTGTGGTCATTGAGTATGTGCAAACACTTCCAGGTTAAATTAATCAGAAGGATCATGCGACATTCAACTTAGTCAAACTTAGGAACGCAACAAAACAGATACCATACTAACAAAATTAGAAAATCAACACACATACACAGAAATACACATTTAAATCATGAAATTATGAAACAATACACAATATAAATATTAACAACTGAAACCAGAAATACATCATTCATAACCCATAACTGTCCTAACAGCGCCAGCTACAGGCGTAACATAAAATAGTTTTTTAATTAATTTATTTATTTTGCATATTACTAGTTTGTTGTTTTTTTTTTTTTTTTAATTATCAAACTGCGTTATTTATGGCATTTTAAACGACAGAAAGCGCTGTCAGTTGCGGTGCTCATTATCCCCTAAACCAGGCCTGGGCAAACTCGGTCCTGGAGGGCCGGTATCCTTGCAGGGTTTAGCTCAAACCCTGATGAAACTCACCTGAACAAGCTAATCAGTGTCTTCAGGTTTACTAGAAAGCTACAAACAGGTGAGTTTTATCAGGGTTGGAGCTAAACTCTGTAGGGAGACCGACCCTCCAGGACCGAGTTTGCCCAGGCCTGCCCTATTTTATTTACGGCGTTTTAAATGACAGAATGCACCATCAATTGTGACACTCATTATCCCCTAAATGGTGTTATTTATATTTACTTTTTTATTTTGCATTTTATTATATATTTTTTATTTTAGAACTGTCAAACGGCGTCATTTACGGTGCTTTAAACCTAATTTAGGCCTTCAGGTTAAGTCAGTATTTGGTCATACCTCAATTAAATTGCTGCTACCACTATTAACGTTACTACTTTTGCTGCGGTTGTTGTTGTTGTTGTTGTTGTTGTTGTTGTTGTTGTTTACAGTTTCACACTCACCACAAGACAGGAGCAGCTGACTCTTCTTTTTCCATCAAATCCGCGAATCCGTGAGTTGCTGGGCTCTAGTAGAAACGCACATCGCTTTGTGTACTCATGGTAGCAGCCGCATCGCTTAATCGCTCATTTGCAGGGCGGGCGGGCGCAGAGTACAGTTCACCTCTCCCAAATGAAGCGGACAAGGAGCTGGGCTAAACTATGTCAGTGACACCTGACCCGATTATGATGTGGAGGTGAATTGGTTTAGTCTTGACTTCTGGTCGTGAGTGACAGCGTTGGGGGATGGGAAATCTGAGGTCAACCATGTCTCAGGAACGGCTCACTGGCCTTGCTGTCATAAGCATTAATCATTCAATAAGGGAGCATATCTCATATGATGCCATTATTGATGACTTTGCATCTAGGAGTCTCGCCCGGGGAGCAATTCAGTATAGAACCGCCACTGGACCCGATATAGTCCGGCTATGTGTGACCCCCTTCTTGGCCAAATAACCCTGAATTTGGATTCATGACTTGGTCTAAATGTAGCCACGATTTAGCTCTGAATTGGACAGGCTATGTGTAGTCTGCTTTTAGCCCACTTGGCGAAATCGAGACAATCAGTGGTCTAATTTTAACGGCTTGGCTACAGCCCTATAATCGTTTACATGTAATTTTCGCAAAAGCAAACTTTTGAAACATTTAAATTAGCATTATTGTATATTTTATTAAATTATTTTATTGCATTATTAAATATATAGCATTATTTATTATGCCAAAAACAATGGTAATTTAAATGTTTCAAAAGTGTACTTATATTTGATAATATGATGTCATGCATCCCACAAACTGTTAAATGTAACATTCACACACATTATATGATATTTGACTGTTTTTCATTTTATGAATAAAAATGCAATTACAATTCCCAACCGCTAGATGGCAACTGTAGCCCTACTGAGACGTGACTACTGGCAACGCCAGACTTGAAAGTTAGTAAGAGGTCACTGCTGCAAGATCCCACTCCAAACATATACCAATATACCCTTTGACTGTGGTCTCAATTAAAGTTGGAGTATTGGTGAAAGATAAGAACCCAGACTTGTTGATAAATAACCTAATTATTTTGTGCAAACACTTTATTCATCAATGTAAGTATTTAAAAGTTAAACCCCACTTCAGCGGATGGTAGAATGACCTGAAGATAATTGCGAAGTCTCTTGATTACATGACAGACAAAAACGCCCAGAAACTCTTTGATAATTTGAACTCGTTTTTGTTGTTAGAATGAGACCCTCACCTTTCTTCTTTTTTGTTTTGTTTTGTTTTGTTTTCGTATTTTATTGTTTTTTTCTGTTTTTTTTTTTTTTTCAATTTGCTGTATCAACACTTACAATATGTGTTCAGTTATTGAAATGTGCCGCTAAAGTTTGTATTTCAATTGTAAATTGTACACATTAATAATAATAAAAAAAAAACTGCTGCAAGATCCCGCAACAATCATTTCCGTTTTTAATTTTGTTTTTACACAAGAGAGCACTAAGTTTACCTGTGGGTGAGCAACGGGCAAACAACAAACGATAAAGGACATTCCTACTTGGTCTTGTAAGTCTGTTGTCGTTTTGACGTGTTTATTGTTTAAATATATTATTTGTTATCATGTGTACAAACCATACATTTTAGCGTAGGGGTTGAGCAGATCATAGTTGATAGTGATCCGTGACTAGGCCCCATGGTTTGGCACCCATGTGATCAGAGGATTAATTGCAAAATTTAATTGATAATAGAGTGAAAGTTTATCATTTGTACGTGTTTACAAACTCACAAACTCGATTTTAAAACAGCACAAGAGAAGGCGAAGGTGCAAACAACAGAACAAACATAGTTTTGACAAAGATAAATCTATATTAATTTAAACAGTGAACACACTCAGAAGAACAGGACAAACTGAGGAGTTTCAACATCTGGAAAAAAGGTTGGAAAATTAAGAGATCCGAGCAGCAATTAAAAAAAAACATAATTCACCAATGCAACATTTCTTCTCTAAAGCTCTCATCTTTGACAAAGTCAATCATTTGTTTTAACTATTATACTGAATATATATATATATATATATATATAGTTACATACAGAGAAAGCATGAGCTCATTAAATAGAATATCTAAGATTTAGTTTGAAACTTCCAAATTGATACTAAAGCTTAAATATATAAATGACATACGATGGCAATATGAAATTTCAATTGTAAATGTTTGCAGCAGTATTCAAATAGAGCTCAGATGTGCAATGCAGCATTAAAATCTTAACAGTACAATCAGAAAACATAATGTAATAAAAATGGTAGGGATGAAATAATTATTCCATGTACATTTAAGGTTAATGTGTGTACTGGGCTACGTTTTAGTTACAGTAGCTGTGTTGTTATGAAATCAGTTGTGCCAGACAATTTTGTACACTGACGCATAATATACTACCTGCCTGCCATTGGCATGTGTTATTCAGGTGTCAAAGTTGTGCAGAATTGAAGGAAGAAACCTTAAAGACGGTGCCAGAAGGATGCTGGACAGGTACAGCCTTCAAAGCATACCACATTAATCAAATATTGTGGCGTCAATACTCAATAAGTCAGAAAATGTAAAAATAATTCCTTTTACTGGTTATTTTGAAATGTCAAACTTTTTCCACAATTAACAACCTCAATCTTTATTATATTTTAGAGTTTTAAATAATTCTCTGGTCCGTTGCAGAAGGAGGCATTTGAAAAGACTGCACTGTTCTCGGTCATTAGAGGTATGCATACACACAACATTTACCAAAGAGCTTCTCTCTTTTTTTACACACTGAATGGTGATACACTGTATATCTTGTTTTTGTTTTTAGTGTGCATGGAATAAAAAAAGAATATCTCCCTGTCACAATTAGTGTAATTAAAGTAAACGCTAAATTTGCTAAAATGAATTCTGCCTTGCTGTCCCTGAACAGTTACAATGCTTGTCCATTGTGTTTCCGCAACTTCCACTCCATCATCAGCTTTACTAAAATAACCTAGCTGGGGATTTGACTAACTACAATGGTGTTTTTGTTTGTTTGTTTGTTTTTTGAAGTGAAAAAGTTTACATTTTTACTTATGGAAGATAAGAAATTGCGATATCGAAATTGCGTAGGCTATTTCCAGATCATGCCAGAACGAAATGAAGAGAGGTGAATGCAGACATTAGGTGCAGCGATCACCTGATAAATTTGCGCATGGTCTCTCAAAAGTAAAATGCAAAATAAATGCATTTGATTGGTACACCAAATTCAAACGTGACGTTTTAATCTGTAATGGTAATATGGAATTTATGGAGAAGCTCCTAGCAGCGCTAATATGTGGGGGGCGTGGTGAGGCTTTGGCGATCGGTGCTACCCATGGCCTGGCAATTTACTCCACAGCCAATCACAGGCCCCCTCTTTGCTCAGGCCCCGGGGCTTCAGCCCCGCCTAGCCCAATGGGTCATGAAACCCCCCTGTTTCAGCACTGGTTCAGGTTCAGACTGTTTAGAGAGTTTCATTTCGCTCCCATCGAGTTAACAACACAAATAAATGCACAGGCATTTGCACTCTACATCGAAAACATATATATGAACGCACTGTTGCACCTCTATTAACTTTTGAGGCTTATTTTGCGCCATTTATAATCATATTGATGGGTTGTGTCAAGAAGTTGTAAAAAACGCTATTACACTCACTAACGTTACGTATTGCATTTGTGCCGAACTCTATAGGAAGCCAAACAACATGCTCCTACAAAGCAATCTCTCTCGATCCATCAGGGGTGGGCGGATCGATCCTAATATCGATAGTATCGATACCACCGTTGGTATTGATATCGGATCGATAGTAGCCTTCCGAGATCGATACTTTTATTTAAATTTCATCTAATTTACTCTAAAGTACATTGCTCCTGTTTCATAAAAGAGCGGACATGTCTCTAAATACCCCGCTCCTTTTATATCTCGTATGCACCGTTGCTCCTCTCTGCTCTGCTGTTATTAGTTGTCCTTTCATCACGTGACTCAGCAGCGACAAAGCGCAAGCACTTCCGGCTGTTCTGTTGTGTTCTTTATTTATTTAAAATGTATTTGCATTTACATTTATTTGTTTAAAGACATTGAAGAAGAACTAAAAGAGAAATGGTTTTGTTATTATATTATTGTTTCTGAACAAAAACCCCAGACTGAAGGAAAGTTAAAAAAATTCATTGTTCTCTAGTGATAAGTTTGTGTTTGCAAATCCAGATCATTACAATAATAAAAATGTTTTTATTTGGCTTAAAAGTGTTTAAAATTTGTCCTGGGTTTTAACATATACATTTAATTATAGCTGCTTTGAGAGCATTCAACTCATAAATCATGACACACTGTTCTCCCCTACAGAAAAGTACATTTAGGTTCAAGTGCATGCTTTTTAAAGTAAAAGTATCAGTATCGGTATCAATATCGGCGATACTGGCCCTGTATTTACTTGGTATCGGATCGATACCAAATTTTGCAGTATCGCCCAGCCCTACGATCCATGAACATTTCTCTCCGTTAATATACACAATCTCACTGTTTGAAGCGTATGTCATAGCAAATCAACACAGGCTGTCGTGAATAATTAGGAGAAGTGTCTTCTCATAGGATAAGAAAACACCGCCTCATGAATAATTTTGAGACATCAGCGCGTCATCGATGTACTATAGTCCACGTCACAAAGTGTGACGTCAGCACAATGTAGATTTTAAACCCGGAAGATGAAAATAGTGTTAGAAAGCTCCAAATTAACCAGTTTCTTCCAACAATTAAACTTAAGAGATGCTAACATTGTCATCTATGATGTGCAACACAAACACCTCTGCTAAAATCTCAGAAAAAGTAGTCCAGGGTTTCATGAACATTTAACCCTGACAGCAGTCCTGTATTATTGCCTGGCCTATTACAGTCAGGCTACAGCAAGGTTACAGCAACACTAAAATATACTGTAAAATATTCCTGCCAAGTCAAAATTACCCAGAATGCAATATTAAAATGACAGTATTTTACTGTGATATATAAATGTGGTATTGTACTGTAGGTTTTTACAGTACTGTGCTGCTAAATCTACAGTGATTTCTAATAGTGTAGTAAATACCGTAACTTCAGTTATGCCAGCATGTGTGGAAACTGTAACTGTGAAACGTTAAGCCTGATAATTTACTTTCACAATGCCTTACAAAAATTAACTATGTGTAACCCAGGTTACTATAAGTCCTGTGAAGCTGAAAGAGGGAAAAAAAAATATTAGTTGCATTCTCACATTTTCACAAAGATATTATTTTTAATTATTATTTGTGAAGTTATGAGTGTTTTTGTGAAAAAGAAACAAAAACAGGAAAATGCATAAAGGAAAAAAATTCATTTAGAATACTTATCCCGTTGTACAAGTGGATAATTGGTCCAATTAGACGAATAGGAAGCAGCCTCACTCAAAATGGGCGGTGTCAAGGGAGACGGGAAGAAATTGTTCCTTCGTCAGAAAAAAAATGGCTTGTGAATCTGCTCCTGATGCAACGATTAGGTGATCCTGAAAAGGAAGGAAAAAATAATATTAAACAAGTATAAACAACAGTTGTATCAGAGAAACATTAGAGATTTTGAGATAGAAGTGCGGATTGAACGTCATCAATCAGAGATCACGAGTGGATGTTAGCGTGAATGCTACAAAAGTGGAAAAATACACATTTTGAAGCCTTTTGCAAGTCTTTCTAAGTGAAAATCGAATTCTCTTGGTAAGTGAATTAAATAAATCTTCATTTACTGACATTTTTCTATGTAAATGTTGGATAAATTGTGTTCAAACCGTAATTGATACAGTGCTATATGCATGTTGAATGTTAAATGCATATACAAGTTATTCTTCTGTTCGAAATGGGAAGAATATTATGTGAATGTGCTAAATAACTAATGTTTCAAGGTTGGAAACTACTTTGGAAGAGTTTATGAGTGTTATTTTTATTGTTACGTCGTGTTTTTGAGGTATAAGCTAATTGCTAATCGTGACGCACGTGATACGGGCAGATAAGGCCTAAATGCGTCACTTCAAGATGTTGTTCGTGCACTTTCACAGATTTAGTGTGTTAGTGTTCGATACAGATGGAGTTTAATATGTTGGAAGTTGCTTTATTTACGAATCTGCTGTTGTAATGATGTCTAATTGTATTTTTGGCCTTGTCTTTTGCAAGGTTGGGTCTTTTCTTTTTGTTTTTTTTCCTTTTCTTTTCTCTTTTTTCCTTTTTTTTTCCCTTCCCCCCTTTTTGTCTTTTCCCTTTTTTTTCATCACCCCGTGTTGGATGCTTCTGACTTTCTTCTGGACGCTGGATGACTTCGGAGGATTTTGAACTTGAACTGTTCCTGTTCCATGTTGAAAGACCTTGTTGCGTGCAGGAACTGGCGAGCCATGCCCATGTAAGGACTGAGCTTTGAGGATCAAGTAATCAACAGGGTGGTAGGATTGTACACATTATTTTCCTCTCTTGACTGAACTCTTTTGCTCGGAATTGAGTCATTTCCGGAAGAAGGATCTCGAGAAAGCAAAAATCGAACTGGGACTGAAATTGACCGAAATTCCAATTTATATTGGAATTGTTATTCTAAGCAGTTTGTTGTGATTTCTATTTTCTGACATTTATATTGTGTTGAATTGTATTTAATTTTATTTACTTTTTCCATCTATTTCTATTCTGTGGTGGTTCGCAAACAAAGAAAAGGGTATTTCAAATAATTCTTAATTGAACATCTCATTCATATCAAATACAAAACTATTTTCTACAATAAACAAACCGATTGAGCAACAAATTAAATAAATAGGAAAAGAGTAAACATACAAATACATTTTATTAGGTTGAACCTAAGTAGGTCAAAGGAAGAAAAACTAATTAAATACACTCTCTAATAATAGCAAAAGTGCTAAATAGGATAAAAACCACAAGAAACAGGGTAAATCTGAATCTTTAGGATAAGGTTTACTGTTATTTTTTTCATTTATTATTATTATTTATTTTTTTTGCTTGTTTGGTTGTGACACTGTTTAAGATTTTTTTTTTGCTGCTCCTCAATACAATTTTACTTACTTCAAACACATCCAGTGCTGAATGTGTTTCTTTTCTTCCTTGTTGTTGAGCCTGTCTCTTGAGCGAGTTTAGTCTTCTGTTAGCTGGTCCAAATCTGCAGGAAGTGCACCCTCTTCACCCTCATTTTCATTTGTTACCGGATGAGAGTGAGTATTGCACTTGTGCTGTGACACTGGTTACATATGGTTTTATTACATATATCATGGTTAAACTATGGTAAGTGTAGCAAAATCATTTTTTATGATGGAAGGCTGTAACACTCAACAACAAGATCATATACATCTACATACAGTAAGCAGGGTTCCCTATCTGTCGTACACTCCGAGTTGTGTCGAGTAGTGTACGACACTAGGGGTCGCCCTTGAGAGCCCAAACACCTCTGACAGTTTTGAGAAAGGCCAATGAAAATTGGGTGTGCAGATTTGCATAGCTGGCCACGCCCCGGACATCCAGGTATAAATAGGGCAGCGTGTGCATCTGCTCACTCGTTCTGTTCTTCGGAGCCGAATGCAGCGTCTCTGTGTGAGAAGCGGCAACATTCACCTCTCTCGTCGTTGGATCTACGGCACAGACAGCGGTCTCTCCCTCTCTGACACGGCTCGTGTTGTGAGAGTTCCCCTGGGTGCGTCGACGGCGATCTTCAGGAGAAGATTTTCCTCTAATTGAGCAAATTTTCTCTAAAAGAGCTCCACGGCCGGATTGTGTGTTTCACTATGCCTTTCCGTCCGTGTCCAACTGGTTGCGGATTCTACCTTTCCCCTAACGATCGGCACGATCGCTGTGTTCAGTGCTTGGGGCGTGAGCATGCTGAAGCAGCGTTCGCTGAGGGAGGTTGTCAGAACTGCGAGGACATGAGAACATCACACCATCGTGTCGCCAGACACTCAGCCCTTGGACAGACATTATGTTCCTACGGTCAGGAGTTCCCCTGGAACAGGTGTCCAGACGCATCGTTGTCACCACAGATGCTTCCAAGACAGGCTGGGGTGCCACCTGCAATGGGCAGGCAGCTTCCGGGGTCTGGACAGGCCCCCGACTGTTTTGGCACATAAATTGTCTGGAGTTGTTGGCAGTGCTCCTGGCCCTGAGGAGGTTCCGACCTATGATTCAGGGCAAGCACGTGTTGGTCAGGTCCGACAACACTGCGGCTGTGGCCTACAACAACCACCAGGGCGGTGTACGCTCCTTTCACATGTCACAACTAGCCCGCCACCTGCTGCTCTGGAGTCAACACAGACTCAAGTCTCTACGAGCCACTCACATTCCGGGCGAAGCCAATCGTATGGCCGATTCCCTGTCACGACAGGTTTCGCTCGGAGGCGAGTGGAGACTCCACCCCCAGTCGGTCCAACTGATTTGGGATCGATTCGGCCAGGCACAGGTAGACCTCTTTGCCTCACCGGAATCCACCCACTGCCAGCTGTGGTACGGTCTAACCGAGGCCCCCCTCGGTATAGACGCACTGGCACACAGTTGGCCGAGGGGCCGGCTCAAGTATGCGTTTCCCCCAGTGAGCCTCATCGCACAAACCTTGTGCAAAGTCAGGGAGGACAAGGAACAGATTCTCTTGGTGGCCCCCTTCTGGCCCAACAGAACCTGGTTCTCGGACCTGGTGCTCCTGGCATCAGCCCCTCCCTGGCGCATTCCTCTGAGGAAGGACCTCCTTTCTCAGGGGAAGGGCACAATTTGGCACCCGCGCCCCGATCTCTGGAACCTCCACCTTTGGTCCCTGGACGCGACCAGGAGGACTTCAGAGACCTTTCACCTTCAGTGGTAAACACACTTCTACAGGCAAGAGCCCCCTCTACCAGACGGCTGTATGACCTAAGATGGCGCATCTTTGTGAACTGGTGTTCTTCCCACGGGAAGGACCCACGGAGTTGTGGCATCAAATCAGTGTTATCCTTCCTTCAAGAAGGCCTGGACAGGCACCTGTCTGCCTCAACACTCAAGGTTCATGTCGCAGCTATATCAGCTAATCATGACTTGGTGGGGGGCAGATCGGTGGGGAAACACGATTTGATAATCAGGTTTCTTAGAGGAGCCCGGAGGCTGAACCCTCCTCGGTCGCATCTCATCCCCTCTTGGGATCTTGCTGTGGTTCTCCAAGGTCTACAACAAGATCCATTCGAGCCCCTTCAGTCAGTCGAACTCGATGCTCTCTCCTTCAAGACGGCTCTTTTGACTGCGCTCACTTCCATCAAAAGAGTGGGAGACCTCCAAGCCCTCTCCGTGAACAGTTCGTGCCTGGAATTCGGACCAGCGGATTCTCACGTTGTCTTGAGACCCCGGCCTGGATATGTGCCCAAGGTCCCCACCACTCCTTTCAGAGATCAGGTAGTGACCTTGCAAGCTCTCTCTTCCCAGGAAGATGACCCCAACCTGACCTTGTTATGCCCAGTCCGTGCCCTGCGCATCTACATGGAACGAACGCAGCCCTTCAGACGTTCGGAACAGCTCTTTGTTTGTTACGGAGGACAGCAGAAGGGGAAAGCTGTCTCCAAACAGAGGATCTCCCATTGGCTGGTAAACGCGATCCATATGGCCTACCTGGCCAGAGGCCTACCCTGCCCTCTGGAGGTAAGAGCCCACTCAACCAGGGGCATCGCTGCCTCAGCAGCCCTGGCGAATGGGGCCTCATTAACAGACATCTGTAGAGCTGCGGGTTGGGCTACACCTAACACATTTGCCAGATTTTATAATTTGCGCACGGAACCAGTGTCAGCCAGAGTCTTGATTGCTAATTCTTGACTCAGCACACTGGTTGGTGTAGAGCTTGCATAAAGCGCTTCCCCTAATGGTGATTACGCTTCTGAGTTTCAGTAGGTTTCCTGATGCGAACCCTGGACACCATCTCCATCTTTGGCACTTCTGCACATGGCGGAGTTTAGCGGAGAAACTCGCTATGGAATCCCTTCACAAGGTATGAATACCCTTATTTTGATTGGATTGTGCCCCATATGTAGTGGCCCCTTATGTGACCCCATATGTGTATTTCCACCTATAACTCTTGTGGTGCGGTGTTTTCCCCTGAAAACAGGTTCTCTAGGATCTGAGTCTGGCTGTCTTCCCGGGTGTGAGACCCACCTCAGGTCCCATGTCTAACTATGTCACTCTAACCCCCCCTGTCGGGCAGGTCGTGAACTCCGTAATGTCTTTCCTTCGGGAGCAGGCATTTTTCCCAACGATCTCAAGACACTCAGCCGCCCTTGAGGGAGGCCCGGCTGCAGGACCCCGTTGTACAGGTCAGTCCTTGGACGTTGGATGGTCACAGAGGAGGTGAGCTGCACTTACGTTAACACGTTGCCCTGTTACTTCTGCACTTGTCTCTCGTGACGCGGTCAGACATGTGGCGTGTTTTTACGGGGACCCCTAGTGTCGTACACTACTCGACACAACTCGGAGTGTACGACAGATAGGGAACGTCTCGGTTACGTATGGTAACCCTCGTTCCCTGATGGAGGGAACGGAGACGTTGTGTCTCCCATGCCACATCTCTGGTCCGCCTCTGAGTGAGCTGAGACGCTCGGCTCCTCAGAATCAGAACGAGTGAGCAGATGCACACGCTGCCCTATTTATACCCGGATGTCCGGGGCGTGGCCAGCTATGCAAATCTGCACACCCAATTTTCATTGGCCTTTCTCAAAACTGTCAGAGGTGTTTGGGCTCTCAAGGGCGACCCCTAGTGTCGTACACTACTCGACACAACGTCTCCGTTCCCTCCATCAGGGAACGAGGGTTACCATACGTAACTGAGACGATTAATTTACTGAGAGAATGCAGTCTCTTGTGTGTCTTTTGTCATATTTGACAGCTGTTAATGCAGGTAAGCCACTTTACAGCTATTTTTGTGATCATGTGTATATGGGTCCTGTGACTGTATACGAGTCTGGGGCATGAGAGATCATCTTGGGCATCTCTAGCTAGATTGTATAAACTAACTGTCTCTATAGTAAATCAAAGTTTCAGTGATATCTTTATTTACTAATAACTGGTAACACTTTATTTTGATAGTCCACTTTAGACATTCTACTAACAGTAAGTAACTTTGCAACTGCATGTCAACTAGTCATTAGTAGACTGTCTGCTTAATATCTTCTAACAGTCTTCTAAACTTTGCAAGTATATGTCATCTTATTCTACTATCCCTAAACCTAACCTAATAGTCTGCTCTAAGAGTTAGTAGATATGTAGCTGCAAATTAATGAGAATTAGTTGACATGTAGTTGCAAAGTTACTTATAGTTAGTAGAATGTCTAAAGTGGACTATTAAAATAAAGTGTAACCTAATAAGTTTGTTCCAACATGTTTAGTATGTATTTAATCTGAATATGGTCAGTTTATAGTTTTTTATTAATCAAAAAAGGAGAACTAAGTTTTAAGGAATGCTTAGCCTAAGAACATATATATTTGTTTCAATGTTTTACAGTGATGTGAAACCTGTTATTAAGACTTATTTGATAAACTTATTTTTTAGAAAATAAATTATGTGTTATGCCTCTGTACTCCTGGCATTCTTTTCTGGGGAGCAGATTTTTTTTTATTATTATTATTTATGTACAATTGCATTAATCTAAGCAGTTTTAGAACATGCAGCTGAAGAGACAGACGGAATCAAACTATTTTTGGAAGGGTAGGTCTATGACATCATGGGTGGCATTTGACGCAGACACATCAGCATTGGGCTATAAGCCCAGATTCTGCACATAACTTCCTCAATTTGATCACATGAATCGCTGAGCGACTATCTGCTGGAAGACAGAGAAGGAAACAGCACAATCCAGCATTCTCTATTACAGGGGTGCTCAACCCTGTTACTGGAGATCTATCTTCCTGCAGAGTTCAGCTCCAGCCCTGATCAAACACACCTGAACCAACTAGGATCTGAAGGAGTTACAGACAGGTATGTTTGATCAGGATTGGAACTAAACTCTGCAGGAAGGTAGATCTCCAGGAACAGGGTTGGGCACCCCTGTATTAGACTATTATTGTACGGTAAGAAGATACATAATGCATCTGTAAGAAATAAAGAAAGGATCTCAACATCACAGGCACGTATGTGTAGCTTTGCGCTTTACAACAATAGGAAAATCAGACCCTTCCTCTATGTACTGCTCCTCAAGCAATCTCTTGTAATTTCAAGATTACTGCGGTGTTCTACTGGTGGGACTCCCAGTTGTGGCCAGGATCACTGCCACTGAAAGAGCACCCATACCTCAGATCACTGATATAGTTTTTTTTTTTTTCCAGTTTTCACACTAAAGAACTGAGAACTATGGACCCTTAATGAGTAGTTAATTAATCATTGTTTTACTGAAGTATTTATTTTGTTATGCATAGTTTAGCAAATTTATAATGCATCTGCTTAGACAAAAAATGTTATCCTTGTCTTATATCAATGGAACTCTCACATTTTGTGTACATGGATCTAATATATGTTGTCATCTTTTCTAAAATCTTTGTAAACAATTATTTTATTGTTGTTTATTTATCTACTATTATTATTATTATTATTATTATTTATTTTTTTCCAGAGGTGAGATGGGTTGGGTTCTAAATTTGCAGAGTTGCTTTTTATTTTATATTCTGTTCCCAGAAGAAAATTCAATAAACAGTTGTTAACAAAAAAAATAAAATAATAAAAATCCTTGTCCTTGTCCATGTTCCCGCAGGTTCTCACTCGCTGATGGTTTTCGCCACATACATTACTGGACCGACACAGTTTCCTGAGTTCACTCTTGTGCTGATGTTAGATGATGTGCAAGTGATGTACTATGACTCAATATCAATGAAAGCTGTCCACCGCAGTCAGAGTAATTCAAGTGATTACACTGGTGTTAGTATATTCAGTGAAATATATGACCTCATGAAATTTCGGATATCTTATCTTAAGGACCACCAAAATTGCACAGATGGTAAATGCAACCATATAAATTTTATTACCAGCAATCAAACATGTAATATTAAGAGATTATTTTATGTGTTTGTGGGGCATCCACTCATTTTGCCAACACTTCTTAGAGTTATCTAACATTATCACATTATCTCCCAGTTTCACAGACAAGGCTTAAGCCTAGTCCCAGACTAAAATGTAAGTCCGAGTTGTTTCAACTGAAAGAAACCTGCACTGATTGATCTTGAAATACGCCAGTGTCCCTGTTTTATCTCAAGATGCACACCAGTAATATTTATAAAAACAATGTCCTAATTGAACTATGGCCTAATCTTGGCTTAGTCTAAGCCCTGTCTGTGAAACCAGCCCTATTACTAATAATTAATTTTCTCAAGCTCTTTTTAGAAGCTAAATTATGGTTGAACTAGCAGCATACCCTCTTAAAAATAAAGGTGCTTCACGATGCCATAAAATAACCTTTTTTTTTGTCTAAATGGTTCCATAAAGAACCTTTAACATCTGAAGAACCTATGTTTCACAGAAGGTTCTTTGTGGCAAAAGAAGGTTCTTCAGATTATAAAAAGGTAAGAAAGAAATGGTTATTTAAAGAACCTTTAACTGATGGTTCTTTGTGGAACCAAAAATGGTTCCTCTATGGCATCACTGTGAAGAACCTTTTAAAGCACCTTTATTTTTAAGAGTGTATGCTATTATATAATCATAAAAAGTATTTTCATTTTACTATGTCAGTGAAGGCTAATCTGTCTGCTTTCCATCCATTTTAAGATTTACATGTTTATCAGAAACGTGTTGGATGTGAATTGCTTGACAATGATCAGCCAGGCTTGTTTCTTTCATTGGATGCTTTTAATGGACAAAATACGGAAGAGTTCACCTTTGATGTGGTAAAAAGAACTATGCAAATTAATTTACCATGGATGAGAATAAAAGGCATGGGTCAGATATTTGTGTTCCTCAGCTACGTGAGGAACACAAATACAACTGCACAATGAAGCATCTCAGTCTGGACAACAAACTGGACATTTCGTTTGGTAAAGAAAAATTAACAAACAATCATTGGAACATAATTTTCAAATATATGGTCTCCAGCTGTAACAGTCCAAATCTGTTGACAGTCAAAATCTTATGAGTTTAAACATTTGTTTTCTGACTGATTTTCTTGGTTTTACCACAGATGAGGATCTGGAAAAATCTGACTTCGGATCTTCTGCTCTGTCTATAATTATCAGTGTGCTGGTGTTCTTTTGTGTGGCTGTTCTTATCATAACTGCACTCATCATATGGAGGAAGAGACGTGCTGCTGGTAAATGTCAAGTTCTCATTCTTAATTTGTTTAGAAAAAAGCAACCTAGCAAAGCAAAGTTTATTACATCTGAGGAAAAAGTTAAACTTTACCATGGTATACATCTTATTCAGAAATAGGCTCCAGTACTTCACATCAAAGTGGATATTCACCTACTTCAAGTAAGTTCCTCAGAGTTTAACAGAAACAAGTTTTTGTGAATTTGCACCACAATAGTAGTCTTTTTTCCACGTTTAACAACAAAACAATTTAAAGTGACAGAATAAAATCTGAACTTTAAATTGTTTCACTTTTCAGCTTCAGAACAAGAAACAACATGAAAGATGAGTCCATTTATGGCCCCGGAACACAATCTTGTTATAGAACACTATTTCCTGCTATTACCGATTCAGACAGGCCTTGCAAGTTGGTTATGCCATGACAGCAACCACCTGTACACCACCTCTATCTCAAGATTTAATTACAGTTCCAGAGATTTTAATATATAGAATGTAAAGTACAGTTCCAGAGAATTTAATATATATACAGCCAAGCACAAGAACAGTTTCTTCCCCCAGGCAATCTATTTAATGAACAGTTAAATGTTCCCTCTATTATGCAATAAGAATGTGCAATAACCTTATATTTGTTTGTTACCACCTCCATCCTGGTACATCCCTGCCTCTCATTCTATTCTATTCTATTCTATTTATTCTATAGTCTACAGCACAAGTGTACATACCACTTAATTATTTCTCATTTTATTTTTCAACTTTTTGTCTATTTATATTTATAAATGTGTATTTTTTATTCTCATTGTATTTTCATTGTTTGTGTGTCGTTGTTGTCTCTATGTCATGACACTAAAACAAATTTCTTGTATGCGCAACCATTCTTGGCAATAAAGCTCTTGCTGATTCTGATTCTGATTCTGATATAGTACTGAAAGACTTTTTGATATTTTCATGACTGCATTATACATGTCATATATACAATTGCAAATGTTTTTCTCTTTTATTAAATAATCAAGTTTAACTGGCATGAACATCACTTTAAAAGTGGAGAAAGATGACAAGATTTTTATTGGATTAATTAATCTCAGAAATATAAAATCTTAACAGAGCCTGTAAACTTTTTTCTTTTTATAGCCACTGTACACTGTGTGCAGAATTATTAGGCATGTTGATATTCTGGTCATATTTTTTTTCCAAACACATTTTACCAATTCCAAACCACATCAGTCTTAATAACTACTGTCAATTTTGTATTTAATCATTTATATGTGATATATAATTGTCCGTGAAGGCAGGAAGTGAAAACCTCCTTATATTCAGGTGTGCATAATTATTAGGCATGTTTTCTTTTACAGATAAAATGAGCCAAAAAAAGATATTTAACCCAGACCGAAAAGTCCAAATTATTAAATGCCCATGAGAAGAATGCAATACTAATGCAATACAAGAATTTGCAAAGTTAAGGCCTGACCATTGGACAGCGAAATGCTTGTTGAGTCTGCATGGTCAGAAAAAACAGGTGGAGAAGAAAAGATGCATGTTAACTGCAAAAGAATTAGAAATTAAGGTGAAGAATTAGGTGTGACACCATCAGGAACCGTTTCCAGTTCTCCAGCGCACCCATTTTCCAGAACTGCAACCTACCTGGAATCTTCAGAAGTACAATGTGTCAGGTTCTCAGAGACTTTGCTTGGTAAAAAATCCTAAAAAATGCCCTTGACTTAATAAGAATAACAAGCTGACGTGTTGTAAAATACATGAAGACAGTTTTTTTATAGGCTTTATAGACAGATAAGTTGAGAGTGACTCTTGAAGGAAAAGCATCACATCATCTTGTATCCTCTGATTCAAGAATTCATCTTCCAAAATCTGGCAGTAGGTTTTGGGAGTTCATTTTAGCCCATCTCTGCAAGTCAGACTTTTCAGGATAAGAGACTAAACATGAACTCCCAAAACTTACTGGCAGTTTTTAGAAGATGAATTCTTGAATCAGAGGTACAAGAGGATGTGATGCTTGTCCTTCAAGAGTCACTCTCAACTTATCTGTCTATAAAGCCTATAAAAAACTGTCTTCATGTATTTCACAACACGTCAGCTTGTTATTCTTATTAAGTCAGGGGCATTTTTTAGGATTTTTTACCAAGCAAAGTCTCTGAGACCCTGACACATTGCACTTCTGAAGACTCCAGGTAGGTTGCAGTTCTGGAAAATGGTGGCGCTGGAGAACTGGAAACGGTTCCTGATGGTGTCACACCTAATTCTTCACCTTAATTTCTAATTCTTTTGCAGTTAACATGCATCTTTTATTCTCCATCTGTTTTTTCTGACCATGCAGACTCAACAAGCATTTCGCTGTCCAATGGTCAAGTCTTAACTTTGCAAATTCTTTTATTGCATTAGTATTGCATTCTTCTCATGGGCATTTAATAATTTGGACTTTTCAGTCTGGGTTAAATATCTTTTTTGGCTCATTTTATCTGTAAAAGAAAACATGCCTAATAATTATGCACACCTGAATATAAGGAGTTCCCCTTCGGGAACTCGAGCCGCGTCGAAAAACGCTATGGGAACGCCTCCAGCGTGACCGCGCTCTGAACACGTGTGAAATCAGACCAATGGAAGAGAGAGACGTCACAGGCGGGTGACGTCACAGACCAGGAAGTATAAAAGCACGTGCGCCAGAACGAACGACAGCTTCTGTCTTTCAGCAGCGCTCTATGTGTGTCTCTGTTTTTGTGCTTTTGGTTGCTAGTTTGCACCACTTTCTTTTTGCACAAAATGTCTAAGAAACTTAGTAAGACTAAGCATTTAGATGAGCCATGTTTTAGAGCGTGTGTTCCTCCCTGCCCTCGTTTCATCACGGGTAGGGATACACACGCTCTATGCGTGGTTTGTCTGGGAGCGGAGCATGCGGCAACAGCCCTCGAGGGGGCTGATTGCCCACATTGTGTGCAGATGAGTCTGCACACACTCCGCTCCCGGAAGGCTCTCTTCCAGCTGGGAGCCTTCAGCAGCGTTCCCCGCGGATCTGGTCCCGCTTCCGCCGAGGCGGGGCGGCGGCGGCATTCGTGGGGTTCGCAGCTGGATCTAGCGGAGGGTATGGAGACGGGTAACCCCCTATCTCCTGCCTCACCCGCTAGATCCCCAGCCCGTTCTCTGGGTGCGGAAGCCCGCGCTGCGGATTCTTCCCCCCGGGGGACGGGCTCAACACTCCCCATATCTTCCTCTGAGGAGGTTGATGTGGGGAGTGTCGAAGATGTGCAAGCACCTCTGTTTCCCCAATATGAGGAGCTGCTGGAGGTGGTGACTCGTGCGGTGGCCAAGCTCAATATCGATTGGCCCCCCGAGTCATTGGTTGAACCGCAGACAAGTAAAGTAGACGAGAGGTTTCTGCGGTCTCGCCCACCTTCAGCACGCCGGAGCCTTCCTTTTTTCCCCGATCTCCACACTGAGGTGTCGAGATCGTGGAATAACCCTTTCTCGTCCCGCTTGTTCATTCCCGCCTCCTCTTATAACTACGGTCATGTGGGCGGGTTGGATGAGCGGGGGTACAGAGCGATGCCCCGGGTGGAACAGACGCTTGCCAGCTATCTGTCCCCCGCCGCGGCATCGTCTCTGAAGGCTCCGGTCTTGCCCTCCAAGCCGCTGCGAGTCACCTCAGCGCTGGTGGGCAAGGGGTACGCGGCTGCGGGTCAGGCTGGTGCGTGTCTGCACACCATGTCGGTGTTACAGGCGTACCAGGCTGACCTGCTTAAGGAGTTGGATGAAGGCGCGGAGATCACGGATTGTGATATCTCTGAGCTCCGGAGGACCGCTGATTTGTCTCTCCGTGCCACTAAGGAGACCGCCCGTGCCATCGGGCGGTCTATGGCTTCCCTTGTGGCTGCGGAGAGACATCTCTGGTTGACCCTGTCCGATATGAAAGAAAAGGACAGGGTCTTCCTCCTAGACGCCCCGCTTTCGCCTTCTGGCTTGTTCGGCGACGCAGTCAATGCTGTCGTCGACAGGTACCAGGAGGCACGTAAGCAAGCGGCGGCGTTCCAGCGGTTCCTCCCTCGCTGCCGTCCAACTCACGAGGCTGCTGAGCTGGAGCAGCCTCGTCCGCGTACCAGCTCCTCACACCGGGAAACGCAAAAACAGAGCGTCGCCACCCGCACTCCTCCCCATCGAGGGCGGGTGCGCAGACGCTCTAGGTCGGAGGCCCCCAGGACGAAGCCCGATCTGCGGGTCGTGCTTCAGTCTAGGAGGTCCTCGGCCAAGCGGCCCTGATGGTGCGGGGCCGCTGAGGGTAGCCCCATCAGGGGAGTTCCGGGGTGCACCGCATTATTCGGTGTCCAGCTCCCCCCTGTGCCCTCGGGAGGCTGTCTTGCTCACCCTACCGGTGATTCAGGGCGCAGCAGCCTCCGGCGAGCTTTCCCCTCAGTTTTTTCCGGCCAGAGACGTTCCAGAGCTGGGGGGCTCGCCACCCCTGCGGGGGTCTCAGGGTCCGCTGGATCAGGTGCTTCCTGCCGGGCAACCGTTACAGGACACCGGTCTAGCGACCCGTGTTACACCAGAGGCCAGTCTCGAGAGGCTGGTTCCCTTAGTAGATCATTTGGCAGCGTGGAAACTACTGCCCAATGTGTCTGCTTGGGTCCTACACACTGTAGAGCGAGGTTATCGCATTCAGTTCGGCGCTCCACCTCCGCCGTTCAACGGGGTCTTTCCCACTTTGGTGGGCCCCGAGCAGGGTCTGGTAATGGAACAGGAAGTAGCTACTCTCCTGAGGAAGGAGGCCATCGAGGTGGTCCCTCCTCAGTTCAGAGAGTCCGGGTTCTACAGCCGGTACTTCATTGTTCCCAAGAAGGATGGGGGCCTGCGTCCTATTTTAGATCTTCGCCTCCTGAACCGCTCAGTCTTGCGGCTGAAGTTCAGGATGCTGACTGTAAGACAGGTCGTGTCTC
Organism: Labeo catla; assembly: GCA_012976165.1. Lineage (NCBI taxonomy): Eukaryota > Metazoa > Chordata > Actinopteri > Cypriniformes > Cyprinidae > Labeo > Labeo catla. Next base: position 74,998 of record VONZ01001738.1, on the reverse strand, counting down.
AAATCAGGTCCGAGGACTGGTTTGTCCCGATAGATCTAAAAGACGCGTATTTCCACGTCTCCATCCTTCCTCAACACAGGAAGTTCCTGAGGTTTGCTTTCAGGGGCGAAGCTTACCAATATCGGGTTCTTCCTTTCGGCCTAGCACTCTCCCCCCGCACTTTCACGAAGTGTGTGGATGCAGCTCTGGCTCCCCTGCAGAACCCAGTTAACTGCCCAGTTGGCTCAGTGCTGGAGTTTCTGCAGGACAGGCTGTCTGCAGGGTTATCCCACTCCACCTTGAAGGTTTACGTGGCGGCCATTGCGGCCTACCACGCCCCTCTCGGTGGTCTTTCCGTGGGTAGGAACCCCCTGGTTACACGTTTCCTCCGCGGTGCGCTGAGGCTAAGGCCCCCGGTACGACCTCGTGTCCCTTCCTGGGACCTGTCGGTGGTGCTTGAGGCTTTCTGTCTTCCTCCCTTCGAGCCTTTAGAAGAGATCTCTGACTGTCATCTGTCCTTTAAGACTTCTTTTCTTTTGGCCCTTTCCTCTCTAAAGAGAGTTGGTGACCTGCAGGCCCTTTCTGTGGCCCCCTCTTTCCTGGACTTTGCTCCAGGCCTCTCTAAAGCTTTTCTCCACCCTCGCACTGGGTATGTCCCCAAGGTCCCTTCCTCTGCACCACGGCCTGTCGTACTCCAGGCCTTCTGTCCTCCTCCCTTTCGGTAGCCTGACCAGCAGAAGCTGAACTGTATGTGTCCAGTTCGAGCGCTGGATGCATACGTTCACCGGGTGGCTCCTTGGAGAAGGTCGGACCATTTGTTCATTTGTTTCGGTCCTCAGAGACGTGGTCTCCCTGCCTCTAAGCAGACCATAAGTCGGTGGATAGTCGAGGCTATCCTCCTGGCTTATGAGTCTTCGGGCCTTCCTCCTCCCTTGGGGGTGAAGGCTCACTCCACCCGTAGCATGGCGGCCTCTAAATCCTTCCTTGCGGGTATCCCCCTGCAGGATATCTGTAACGCTGCGGGCTGGTCCACGCCCCTTACGTTTGTCAGGTTCTACCGTCTTGACCTCTTGACCCCTGGTTCTTCGGTCCTTCCTAGCTCTCTCTAGGCAGGGACTTGGAGCTGGTGGCGTGGGCATCTCGTTCCCATAGCGTTTTCGACGCGGCTCGAGTTCCCGAAGGGGAACGTCTCAGGTTACGTATGTAACCCTGGTTCCCCGAGGGAACGAGACGCCGCGTCTCGAGGCCAGCTTCTTGCGTCCCTGCGAGCGCTGCTTCTCTCTGAAGCTGTCGTTCGTTCTGGCGCACGTGCTTTTATACTTCCTGGTCTGTGACGTCACCCGCCTGTGACGTCTCTCTCTTCCATTGGTCTGATTTCACACGTCTTCAGAGCGCGGTCACGCTGGAGGCGTTCCCATAGCGTTTTTCGACGCGGCGTCTCGTTCCCTCGGGGAACCAGGGTTACATACGTAACCTGAGACGTTTTTCACTTCCAGCCTTCAGGGACATTTATATATCACATATAAATGTTTAAATACAAAATTGACAGTAGTTATTAAGACTGATGTGGTTTGGAATTGGTAAAATGTGTTTGGAAAAAAAATATGACCAGAATATCAACATGCCTAATAATTCTGCACACAGTGTATATTTAAGCCTACTTTTACTCCACTACATTTCCTAATTAAAATTTATACTTTTACTCCAATACATTTCCCTGCAGCATGTTCGTTACTTACTACAAAATAGTCAGAAGTCAGAAGAACACAGACTGCAGGAAAGCAGGTTTGACGAATCAGTGGTCTGGCACTTGCACGTTAGACTCCAACACCTTTGCTTATGTGCAAACAAGAGCGCGCACAACCACAGATGATTTTTTTTCCACTTAAGTCGAGTCTGGGGTGTGTGATATACAGTATATATTCTGCGATAATATGGTAAGTGTTGTTGTAATGATGTGCAATCTGACATAATCAAGTAGGCTATATCACCAAATCACACACAGAGTGCATGCACGTTGATTTATTAGTCTATTCAAACTTATAAAATGATTCAGTGATTCACTCATTAACTTTTGCTGTGTCCCAATGTGCCTACTTATACTACGCCCTTAAAGTATGTACTCTTTTGGTGAAGAAAAAGTACACACTTTTGAGTGTGTAGTAGAAGAGTAGGCAAGCTTTAGGACATATCATAACATCACACAACTGGGTCTTTACCCTGGCACAGTAAACTGGTAACTGGTAGCAGGTAAATGTTGATTATTAGTAACTCAAACCCCTTTTTCTAAACATCTCTCCCTAACACCACCGGTCATGCACATCCGCCATTTTTGTAGTTTTTTTTTAATGTGTTTTATTTGTGTTTGTAGTTCTAGAGCAATGGATTGTGGGCGATATTAGCCATTAGAGTGTGCACAGATTCACACTTCAAAAAATGATCTGAAATAGTAGACCATGCGGGGACTTTTGGCATACTCTTTTTAGCATACTATGCTTTGGGACACACTTATTGTAATCTCACATACAATTTAGGATGGATAGTATGAACATTGGGATGCAGGGACAGTAAAATGCTTTGTTTTTGAATGAATCAGTCATTTGAATGAATCGGTTGAATCTCAGTGACTCATTAACAGCCACTTGCTGCCACCTACTAGCGGTCTTAAATGATTTCAAATATCAGTATTCAGCATTTTATGTTAAAAACAAAACATTTATAACTGCAAAAACAAGCATTTGTAACTGCAGTTTAAAAGCATCCATGTCCCCTCTGAGATACATTAAACTGTGTAAATACATCTATATGCTATTTCAGATGGTGATTCCAAAATGTTTTCTTATAGGAATGAAAGACACTACGAGATAAAGGGTTTCTTATTCTTACCCAACAATACAAAAGGGAAGAAAGAGTTAAAACTGAAAACAATCTTGCTACTCAAGCTGTGTATAAATATTATACTCAAGTAACATTCTAAACGGTGACTTCAACTTCTACCAAAGCCATTTTCAGATAAGATATCTGTACTTTTGCTTAAGTATGGCTTTCAGGTACTTTATACACCACTGCTTGTCTGTGATTTTCAAGAGATCCTAAAGACATTATTAACTGATTCAGAGGTTGTTTGATTAGGGTTAGATCTAAAATCTGCAGGACAGTGTGTCTTTAGGAACATAGTTAAAGACTGTCACACCTTTGGTCTGTTTGGTTGTGTTTTTATTCCCCATGTGCTCTGTGACCTAGTTTTCCCTTGCGTCTGATTGTGTCATTCAGTTCACCTGTGTCTTCAGAATTTTCCTTGTTTGCCTGTGTATTTAGTTCTAGTCTGTCCTGTGTTCCCTTGTACAGTGTTAATGTTGTGATGTGTGTGTGTGTGTGTGTGTGTGTGTGTGTGTGTGTGTGTGTGTGTATATTCTGCCTGCCTTCTGTGGATTACCTCTGTGTGGATTAATTAAAGACCGTTTTCCATTATTCTTCTTTTTTGTACGTATATTCTACATTGCAATCATGCCAGATCACTGGACCAAGAAAGTGAAAGTATGTGGCGTGTGTTCCCTGTGTTTTGTCTTTTGTTTTGAGAGTTCTTCTATTGGTCTGACATTAGGTTTGACCCAGAGCCCAGTCTACCACCACCCTGCTATGCGGAGCCACTATTTGAGCCCACTGCAGACAAAAAGCCCATGCCCGCCACTATCAATGAGCCATTGCCTAGGAGAGTGACAGACAGATGATTGCCCCTGAGCAAGAGCCCTGGTCACCTGACCAGGTGCGGGAACTGGCTGCTAGGCACTCAACGGTGCAAGTGTCAGTAGGGAGCAAGGGCGTGGAGGAAAGCCCTGCCCACTGCACCACTGCTAGGGGTGAGCTGAGGTTGCACTCAAAGGACTAAGATTTGGTTTACGTTGAACTGTCTGTCTGCCTGGAATTATCCATCTGCCTGAACTGTCTATCGGACCTGAACCTACCACAGAGGCTTTTACTCTGTACATGATCCTCCCAGTGCTGGGAATTGCTGTGTGGTGTGTTTGGGCAGAGCACATCGTCTTAGAACCCCCTAATGAACCCAAATTCCCATCCAGCCTCCCTCTCCCACCTCCGCTGTCCTTATCCTTAGTCCTTATTCTCACCACTACCACCACTGCATCCTGTCAGCCCCTCAGCTCACCCTAAGCCCACCATCTGTGCTGTGGGTTCACCACAGGTCTGCCAGTCTCCAATGGCATTGTGGCTGGAGGATCCCTTGTCTCTGTGTCTGACTTCTGAGTCCCTGACTCTGCCTCGGCCCGTCGCCCCAGTGGCTCCACCATGGCTCCTAGCTCCCTCCTCTCCGCCATGGCCCATCAGTTCACCAGCTCCGTCAGGCTCCCTCATTCCTCCGGCTCCACCTTGGTCTGTCGTTGACCATCCACCACCTTGGGACTCAACTCCTCCGGCTGTGCCTCATCCCTCCGTCCCTCTGGCTCTGTCAGGTTCCTCGCTCCCTCTGGCTCCACCTCACTGCTTCGCCATGGCCCTCTAGATCCTCAGCGCCACCCTGACTCATCAGCTCTCCGTCTCCGCATTGAGCTCCACCACCACCTGCTTTGCCACAATCGGTCGCCCCCTGGAGTCATCATTTATTTTATCTTATTATTACAATACCACGTTATTGTTCTATTAACATAAAATTTAACACAAATAATGTTTTACACATTTTCTTCTCTGACTACAGACCATGTGGCAGATGCAGGTTTACGTTGCTCCTCATGACCATTTCTGGAGAAGATGACATAGGTACATCAAAAGAGTGTGAGGATGCTCCCTTTGTTCCAGGACACAATCTTGCTGGAGAAGGATTTGATGTTGTGACCCTGGAACGAAAAGGTTCCTATGTTATTGACATGGAAAAATGGGATTTGGGGAATGGCACTTGTAAATTGCCAAAAAATGACTACTACAATGGAATAAAACAGAAGCTACCAGCTGCAGTTGTAGACTGAAGGACCTTGCCAAAGTGTTCAATGAAAGTCTCCAGTCAGATCTTTGAATCAAGTGAAGCAGTGGTTAATGATTCATCATCAGCACTCTCAATTGGCTGGAAAGATGGTTTAAATGTAAAGGTTGCTGGAGCTGCAGTTGGAAGCACTCATTCCAGGGAAGCTAAATTTGCAATGACAAAATCAAAAGAAGACAAATACAGTTTCACCAAACATGAAGTTGCATGCAGTTTTTACAGGTGAGAGAGCTGGGGTGTTGTCCCTGCTCATACTTTAAAAAAAAATTGACATAAAAAATGATATTTTTGACTTTATCAAAAAATTGATAAAAAAGTGAAAACTTTAATAGTAAACTGTTTATTCTTTGATCAGACTGAATCGCCTCATTTTGTGTGTGTGTGTGTGTGTGTGTGTGTGTGTGTGTGTGTTGTTGTTTTATTTTTTTACAGATATCGTGTAGCTGCAAAGCCTCCTCTTCATGCAGAGTTTCTTGAAGCAATCAAATCACTCCCTGTATCCTATGATCCAGACGCCTACCGCAACCTGATCACCACATATGGCACTCACTATATCACAAGTGTCAAGTTAGAAGGACAAATGAAAGCCATAACAGCCATCAATAGCTGCCTGGCAGCAGTGAGTGGACTTACAGACACTGCAGTGAAAGACTGTTTGGATGTTGAAGCCTCTGGTTTATACACCACAACAACTATGAAGGCAGAGGCACATTTTTGTAAAGAAAAGAAAAAGAAGATGGGCACAGATGAAAAATTCAGCTCCATGTTCGATGAACATCAAATGGAAATTATTGGAGGAAACTAAAAAAAACTATTTCTGGTTCAACACACCCAGATTCCCTTAAAAAATGGCTTGAGTCATTAAAGAGCATCCCTGAAATTATGTATTACTCCCTGAAACCCCTCCATTTCTTGCTGAGTACTGAACACCCTGCAAGGAAAGGACTAAAGAAAGTTGTTGAAGAATATATCATCCAAAATGCCCTCATGAACATTTGCTCTGAACCTTGCAAGATTGGCAGGAAGAATAGTGCAAGAGACAGATGTGCTTGTGTTTGTGAAAGTAGTCAAATTGTAAAGTCTAACTGCTGTCCAGGTGAAAAAGGACTTGCCACCCTAAAAGTCTACAATCTCAGAGCCAAAGGTCTGTATGGAGATATAGGTAGTGAAACAGATGGCACTGTATCTGTTACATATGACACACAAATCAAGCGTACTAAGACTATACAAAATAATGACAATCCACGTTGGCCAGAAACATCTGAGTTTGGTCCTATTAAGATCAGAATGGCCAATAAACTAACTTTTGAAGTATATGATGCAGCTCGTGGAACAGCAATTTCTTTGGTTCATGCTCTTTTGATCTTAGAAGTAGGGTTGTGCATGATGCTTGTGTTTTTAAATATGGTACCTTATTTTTTACCTATGAAGTAAAATGTGCACCCAGTCTACAGGGCCCACAGTGTAATAAATACAAACCCTCTCCAATGGCTGCCCCTCTGGCTGATATTTTCAGCTCAAGAAATTGTGTTCTGGTTAAAGCCATGCAGAAGCTTAAATTAGCACTCAGTTTTAAGTTCAGTTTTAAGAATACTTATGAAAAGGTGATGATGCTGTGACCTGAAATCTATTTTAAATCCATCCTTTATGCATGAAAATTGCCCTTTTATAGCCTAACAGCACTGTTGTTTCTTAAAAACGACATCTAACCTTTGCTTACTTCTATTCTCATTGCTGTTTTTGTGTGTGTTTGCCTTAAAAAGTATTATTAAAGACATCATGTGGTTTTTCTTATCTTTAGGGCCCGAGCAGTGCGAGGACCTTATTGGAATTGCTCTGTTTCTTATTATTATTCTTCCGATTCTTCTCCAAAATGAATCGCATTTTTGAGGGCCTAAACATGCTCAAAAACTCACAAAACTTTGCAGACGCGTCAGAACTGACGAAAGTTTACATCTTATATGGGTTTCAAAATTAGGCGTGGCAAAATGTCGAGCCACCTATAAAATTTCGACGAAGCACCCCGCCTGCTACGTTTCACGTACATGTATGAAATTCGGTACACACCTGCCAGGTATTGGAACACACCAATACCTACAAAAAAGTCTCCTGGCACAACATCTGAAACCCAACAGGAACTGAGAAATTTTTAATACCCTTTATGATTTTTGTGCAATTTTTGCCATTTTCAGGCCTCATACTTTAATAAACTCCTCCTACAGTTTCAGTCCGTTCATCTTCAAATTTGGTGAGTGTGATTGTGATCATAAGACCTGTGTGATGCAAGTTTTCATCGAAGGGCATGTCCCTGTCCGCCTGACAAATTCTAATATTTCGTCATGAAACAGGAAGTTGCTGTAACTCAGGCAAACAATGTCCAATTAGCCCCAAACTTCACGTTTGATAAGAGTCTGGTCCTGAACACAGGTCCATGCCCATATTCAGTTATAGTCATAGCACCACCTGCTGACAACAGGAAGTGGTATGTTTACCACGGTTATGGTCTCCTAGGAACATATAAAAAGTGTCAGAAAGTGTTAAATAGAGAGCACTCTCAGGGCTGGGTTGCGTCAGAAAGGGCATCCTGTTTAAAACATGCCAAATCGGCTGTGTGGATCACTCCGCTGTGGCGACCCCTGATAAAGGGAGCAAGTCGAAGGGGATAGAGAGTAAGTGTTAAATAGGCTAGCAACATGCTACAAAAATGCTAAGACTTGTTAGCAACACTTAGCTAAGTACTAGAGCATGCTATTATTGCAAAAAACAGGAAGTTTCTCAGGCATGCAATGTCCAATCTGCCCCAAACTTAACATGCAACATGTTACAAACCTGGTAAAGCATGCTAGCAACACTTAGCTAATTTGTTAAAGTACGCTAATAATACAATGAAAAAAGAAGTTGCTGTAACTCAGGCATGCAATGTCCAATATGCCCTGAACTTAACATGTTTGGTAAGAGTCCTGGCCCGAACACTTCTACATGCCAATATTTAGTCAAGTCATAGCACCATCTGCTGGCAACAGGAAGTGACATATTTCAATCTGTTATGGACGCAACATATTAAAAGGTATCACCAAATGTTAAATAGGGAAGCAACATGTTAGAAACATGCTAAAACATGTTAGCAACACTTGGCTAGTTGCTAAAGCATGCTGTTAATGCACTGAAACAGGAAGTTACTGTAACTCAGGCATGAAGTGTCCGATCTGCCCCGAACTTCATGTTTGATAAGAGTCCTGGCCTAAACATTTCTACGTGCCAATATTCATAGTCACAGTGCCACCTACTGTCAACAGGAAGTGACAGTAGGTGGGTTAAAATGAAAAAATGCAAAAGCAAAACTAAATGTACAGTAATAAGCAGAAATGCAAAAAATAAGAAAGTACACCCTCATCAACAATTTGCTCAATTGCATTTTTTTCATTTATTTATTTTTATTATACAGTCATGCGTCATTCCAGGCTAATATTTGCAGACTGCCCCTTCAGATGACACACAGATTATCAACTACTTGTCCAGTAGTCCCGGTTCCCTTTAAACAGCAGGGTTTTTTTGTTTTTCTTTCAAAATCTGTGTGAATGCAATGTATTAATGACTCTAACTCAGGACTTATCTCCTGGAACACAGTTCACTTGGGTGTGATGCCATTCCCAGCTCCAACATCTGACTTTTAATGTAAATTGAATGCAGCATAATATATGGCTGTTACGAGTTCACCAGGCACCCCCAGCACCAGCACCATCACACAATGCTCCCAATCACCAGACAACTAATCACCGGCACCTGACACTCTTTTACTCATCTCATCACCAACCATATATAAGCACATACCTCAGTTCACCAATCTTCTGGTTTGAAACAACGACAGAGGCTCTTACCTGTGATTCTCATCTGAACACTCTCCAGCGATCTCCTTGGTATCCTTTACCCATCTTCCACCTAGAATCTTCCTGACTTCTCTGTGTATGTGCTGCATCAGTCCTGGGTTATCTTGCTTCACGTTTCACACCGCTCATGATTTACCAGGGGTTAACAATTAACCCTTAGGAATTCAAATTCTATTGTTGCACATTTGTAAACCCAGGGATAACATTCTTATTTGCATGTTTGTGGTGTCAGTGTCATTGATTGGACAAACACAGCATGTGACCTTTTACATGTTTACCTTACCATCCATTCTTCCAGAATGGACTTTTTGGACAGTAATTGTATGAGTGAAATTGTCACTATAGTTCACTACAGTTCCTGTAATTTCCATTACCATTTGACTTTTTCCATTACCATATTTCTCCTCTGGCCAGACAAACCAGGTTTAATTCGAAGCTGCATGACAGGTCAGAATTATGGATTGATTTCATTCAGAATATTTCATCCAGTTCCTTCTGCTTGAAGATCAGGGTACATAAGTGTCATTGAGTTAAAACTGACCATAGGGAGTATGGTTGAACCATGTCTGGTTCTTGTGGTCTTTGCTGAGGATCTGTGCCAATACCACAAGGTCTTTGGAGGGGATTTCAGCTCGTCTAGTTGTCATGATCTCCATGGACATTCGGGGCTTGTAGTGATTATCTCTAAGTGTAGGTCCAAGGTAGTGCTGGACCAGGTGCTGCAGACATTTTCCTGGTCTGCGGGGAAGGAAGAGGAAGGGGCAGAGTCTCGCTGGAGCTGGACCATCCCCCAAGCTACCTCGTTTTTGCCTCCAAGCACCCCATTTGGTTCAGGGTACCAATGGCAATGTGTTTGTGATAAACACTGTTGTGAACCCTGTGTCCATTTAAGCAGTGCCCACACAAAAGTTCGTTGTTAGAGCATAAAAAAAAATAAAACACAAACATCCTTAAAAAGAGAGCAAATTTCCTCTTTCACCTATTATGAACAGCAAGCCCATGCTGGGTGGCAGCTGTTCGAGACAATCCATCCCCTTGCCTCACAGGCTGAGGCTTGGCAAGCCATCCATGGAGTGTCAAGCTGGGTTTTGGGGATAATAAGACAAGGTTATACACTTCAATTCACTCAAAGACCCCCACGTTTCAGTGGAGTGGTCCCCCCAGCTCAGAGCGAGTCAGGCTTTTACAGCCATTACTTCCTCGTCCCCAAAAAGGATGTAGGTCTGAGACCCATCCTCGATCCAAGACATCTGAATCAAGTCCTCATGAGAAGGCCGTTCAGGATGCTTATGCTGAATCAAATCCTCTCAAAAGTACACTCAAGGGACTGGTTCTGTTCACTGGATCTAAAAGACACCTAATTTCACATCCAGATTGCCCCTCACCACTTGCGATTCTTGAGATTCGCCTACGAGGGAGTGGCATATCAGTACACAGTTCTACCTTTCGGACTATCCGAAACTTTTACAAAGTGCATGGATACAGCTCTTTCCCCTCTGAGACAGACGGGGTTCCGCATACCGAATTACCGCGACAACTGGCTCATCCTGGCCCAGTCGGAGGATGAGCTACTTTCTCACAGATCCTTCCTCCTCAGCCACCTTGATTGCTTGGGAGTCAGGGTCAATTTTGCCAAAAGTGTGTTGTCCCCCAGCCAACGGATATTGTTTCTGGGAACAGTTCTCGACTCAACCCTAACAAGGGGCGGTAGTCATTCCAGAATGTGCATTCAGAAGCTCGCTCGCTCGTGGCACTGTGCGAGAGCAAGCCTGCTTTCAGCCACTGGTCAAAGAGAGAAAATAAAAATAAAAATTAAGACCAGCTTTATTTCATGCAGCGATTCGCAAAAACTAGAGTTGGGGTACTCTTGAGTCTGGTCTCGAGTACAATTTTTAGGTGACTCGGACTTGTCATGGACTCGGATGCATTTTTACTCTGACTTGACTTGGACTCAAGTCTTTCGGACTATTCAGAGTCCAGGGGCAGTTTACGGAATGTCGCTGACTCAATGCATTATCACGAAAGTGATATTTAGTATTTGCTAGTGTTGGGTTTGAGTCCACCTTAGTCGAGTCCGAGTCTTTAACCAATCCAGTCCGACATGAGTCCGAGTCCAAAATTGGGCCGAGTCGGACTCAAGTCCGAGTCCCAAAGGGCCGAGTCCGAGTCGAGTCTGACTCCAAGTCCAAGGAAATACTACTGTTTGTCAGTATCTTAACATTGTTTTAACCCAGGGGTGCCCAAACTCGGTCCTGGTGGGAGGTGTCCTACATATTTTAGCTCCAGCCCCAATTAAACACACCTGAACCAGCTAATCAAGCTCTTACTAGGCATAATAGAAACCCCCTGGCAGGTGTGTTGAGGCAAGTTGGAGCTAAACCAAGGACCAGGACCGAGTTTGGGCACCCCGTTTTTAACTTTTACAACTAGAAAAACGCAATGTCAGTTGAAATGTAAGAAAAGCAAACCTCTAGTGCATCTTGCCATTTTGATTTTTGATTTCACAACATCTCATAATTAGTGTCCATGCTCTGCTTAGTAAACTTAAAGTCATGTAACAGAAGTTATGGCTGACCTATGTAATGTGACATTTCAGAGTGAAACAGGTTTTAGAATGTGAAAAATTATAGGGCGGGACTTGACTTTATTCATCATTATAGTAAATGTATAAATTCAAGGGTGGGGTTAAAGGAGTAGGTATCTTGGTGAATGGGACCTTAAGAGCAGAAAATGCACCTCTTTTATTTCTGATTGTGGCTGTGTGTGTTTTGGGTTGTATATGACTTTTTCTTGAATGAAAATGAGGTTGTGACGGGATAAACCTAGTTTTTACAATGGCACACATTGTGTATAAAGCCCTACGATGTTAGAAAGATGTTAGAAAATTTTTTTCTTTCAAGCTAGAAACTGCCACCCTGTTTAAATAATAATAATTTCAATACAGAAAAAAAAAAAACAAATCAACTAATGTAAGTAAAACATTCTTAAGCTCAAGGCAAGTAAACACTCCAAGTATTACTTACAAGCAAAAGTATTAATAAATATATTAATCTAAGATATGTCACGCTGGCACAGAAGGGCAGAGACAGAGATAACATTTAAATAATTTATTCGTACAGAAGTGCAACGACTGAGTGATATGGTGAAAACAGGTACGTAGTGAAGTCCTTTTGAGCAGGTGATTCACAACTGTTCCGGTAAACACAGGTAAGTATCCAGTCAGCAAACAAAAACATTCCAAAAGAACAGTTCAGTCACTTACCTTAAAAGTCTTTAAATCTCCTTCGTTCACAGATCCTGTTCCAACCAAAATCCTCTTGGAATTCCTCGCGAAGAAAGAACACAGATAAAGAGAAGCATACATCCACAGGTAAAAGGAACAATTATGATACCAGCCCATGAGTAAAGCAAACAGGTAAGTATTTATACTGTGGTGGTAATTGGGTGCACAGGTGCTCGTGATCATTAATCCGGTGAAGGTTCACGTGTGCTCTAGTTTAGGATCGCGTGGATGACGTGACAAGATACAAATAAAATAATATTTAAAAAAAAAAAAATAGAATCTTCTTAAAAATTTTAGTTTTAGTTTTTTTTTTAGTTTTTTTTATGTAGGTCTATATAAAGCCTCTATAAAGGCTCCCAACTCTAGTATTTGCATGTGTTTTTAAGTCTTGTCCAGTAGGCTACTTGAAAGCCGACGGGTTTATGTGCTCACACACTCAAAGAGCACTCACAGTCATAAATATCAATCAAACAACAAAAGAAAAAGAGAAAATCACTCACTTTTCTTGACTGAATCACGTATTAACTTTAGGAAAAATAATATTTAGTGTATACAGTGAAGATTTTGCAGTGTTTTATTTTAACATTTATTACTAAATGAAATGCATGTAGTCTGTTTCTGTAGTAGCCTTTAGATAGGCCAACCTAAAAAAACAAAAATTCTATTTTTAAAAAGATTCTATTTTTTTAAATATTTCATTTTGTGATTAATATATTTATTTGTCCTTTTGCAAGTAATACTTTGAGTGTTTACTTGAGTAAGCTTGAGAATGTTTGACTTACATTAGTTGATAAGTTTTTGTTGTATTGAAATTATTTAAAATTGATTTTTTTTAAACATGGTGGCAGTTTCTAGCTTCAAAGAAAATTAATCGTTGCAGCAATAGTTTTTTATGGGTCCAAAACCACATCGAGTGTGCATGATTTTCTAATAATTCAATGGCCCATCATCAATTTCTGATATAATGTGATTTATTGTAATTAATGTAACTATAAACGCATTTAAAAATAAAACAGGTGTGAGTTTGCTGTGAATTATGTAAAGTATATGAAGGGCTTTATACACAGTGTGTACCATTGTAAAGAGGTTTATCCCTAACAGCCTCATTTTCATCCAAGAAAAAAAAAAATGTCATATAAAACCCAAAACACACACAGCCACAATCAGAAATAAAAGAGGTGTATTTTCTGCTTTTAAGGTCCCATTCACCAAGATACCTACTCCTTTAACCCCACCCTTGAATTTATACATTTACTATAATGATGAATAAAGTCAAGTCCCGCCCTATAATTTTTCACATTCTAAAACCTGTTTCACTCTGAAATATGTCACATTACATATGTCAGCCATAACTTCTGTTACATGACTTTAAGTTTGCCAAGCAGAGCAGGACACTAATTATTAGATGTTCAAAATCAAAATGGCAAGATCCATGTATGTCTTATCCAAGTATGTCTAATAACAGCTTGATTAGCTGGTTCAGGTGTGTCTAATTGCGACTGGAGCTAAAATCTGTAGGACACCTCCCTCCAGGACTGAGGGTTTAAACAAGGTTAAGATACTGACAATCAGTAGTGTTTCCTTGGACTCGGACTCGGCCCTTTGGGACTCGGACTAGCAAAAACAACCATTTTAACGCGGAATATGTTTCTTCTTGTGTTTTTCACTATACAAGTCACAAGAGAAATATTAAAGGAATAATTTATCAGAGAGAATATGTGCCGCTAAAGCAGCGTTAAAAACCAATAACCAAAAGTAGCAAGTGCACCTCCCCCCCATTTCTTGTTTATATTTATATATATTTTTTTATTTATATAAATATATACACCCCACCCCCTAAAGGCGGGCCTCTGACTTGCGGTTTCTGCTACGCCACTGATGTCACAGTTTCTGTTACCTCAGTTTCTCGAATAGGTGAACACATACATGGACACAGACACACACACAAATACAATTGTCTGCCTGATGATAAAGGTATTTAAACAGGTTCATATTTTAGAAAATGTAGTTAATATTTGCATCATTATTGATCTATCTCATCCAATAATCAGAGTGCTAATAATTAAATTAGCTAAAATGAGTGCTTCCTCATCTTTGCACTTCTTTTTGTCCCTTCCCCACCCCAAAACAGTGATCTAAGATGACTGTAAGTTCTCTCCAACTGTAACAGAGGGGCGGGAGACGAGCGGATCCATGTGCAAACTTTTATTATATGGACGAGACATAGACATGGTCAAAGGCAGGCAGGGTCGAAGAACAGCAGACGGGTACATAGACAGCAAGACGAAGAGTAATCCTCAAACAGGCGAGGGTCAGTCCAGCGGCAAACGTTATCCGTACGAGGGCTAGGCAGTCTGGGGTGTAGTGCAACAGTCTGAGTGTGTAAACAGAGTGAGAGCGACATCTGGTGGTGAGCGGTCCGCAGCTCACCGACCAGATCCGTAACATAGCCCCCCCCCAAAGAGCGGCTTCCAGACGCTACAAACGAACCACAGTCCAGGGGGCGGGGGGGGGGGCGAGACAGGGCAAGGGCTGGAGGGCCAGGTCCGTGCGGAGGACCAGGTGACAGGGGCCGGACCGACAGAGCAGGAGCCCACCAGGGTGGAGCTGGAGGCGGTGCAGGAGGCACAGGAGCCAACACATATAGCCCCGTCACAGGTTTTTTTTTATTTTTTTTTTTAACCCAAACTGTTGACACCCACAGTCACAAAACAATCATAAGAAAATGACGGTTAGAGAGGCAACATGTTTCATAAGTCATTTTTGATCACCACACCTGTAAATTCAATGGTAAGAAACTACAACCATCAAGTAAATTATATTATAATATTAAAGAAAATCTTTTTCATGCTTGTACACTTAAAAAAAAAAAAAAGTTATTTGTTTAAAAATAATGTTGTTGCTACTGTCAATTTTTAAGGAAGTTATTTCTAAATTAGCAGATTATTGTCATTTAAAATATGACACCTATAATGATTTCATATAACTATACCTCTTTCACTACAGATCATGGGGTAGATGTGGCTTTACATTCTTGTTTTCAGGGCATTGCCTTTCACGACCATTTCAGGACAAGATGACAAAGGTCGATCAAAAGAGTGTGAGGATGCTCCCTTTGTTCCAGGATACAATCTTGCTGGAGAAGGATTTGATGTTGTAACAATGGAGCGAAAAGTTTCTTATTTGATCAATATGGAAAAATGGGATTTAGGGAATGGCACTTGTAAATTACAGTTTCAAATACAAATACAGTTTCACCAAACATGAAATTACATGCCACTTTTACAGGTAAGAAAGCTGGGATCTTTTTCCTTACTCATACTGTTAAAAAGATCATGACACATAAAGGCAAGACTAACGTAGTAAATTGCTACAAAAAATAGACTTGGTAGTAAATTTCTCACTCTTTCATCACACTGAATTCACTGACCTGGTTTCTTTACAGGTATCGTGTAGCAGAAAAGCCTCCTCTTCATGCAGAGTTTCTTGAAGCAATCAAATCACTCCATGCATGCTACAATCGAGACGCCTACCACAACCTGATCACCACATATGGCACTCACTATACCACAAGTGTCACATTAGGAGGGCAAATGAAAGCCATAACAGCCATCAAAACCTGCCTGGCAGCAGTGAGGGGTCTTACAGGCACTACAGTGAAAGACAGTTTGGATGTTGAAGCCTCTGGTTCATACGAAGAAGTGACTTTGATAGCAGAGGCTCATTTTTGTCAAGAACTGAAGAAGAAGATGCGCAAAAATGAAAAATTCAGCTCCATGTTCAATGAACGTCAGACAGAGATTATTGGAGGAAACATAAATGGAGAAGATCTGCTTTTTTCTCGTTCATCACACCCAAGTTCTCTTAAAAACTGGCTTGAGTCTTTGAAGAGTCTCCCTGAAGTTGTGCATTACTCTCTGAAACCCCTCCATTTCTTGCTGAGTACTACACACCCTGCAAGGAAAGGACTGAAGAAAGCTGTTGATGAATACATAATTGAATATGCCCTCATGAAGGTTTGCTCTGAGCCTTGCGAGATTGGCAAGAAAAGTGCAAGAGACTGATGTGCTTGTGTTTGCGAAAGTAGTCAAATTATAATGTCCAACTGCTGTCCAGCTGAAAAAGGACTTGACACCCTGAAAGTCTACAATCTTAAAGCCAAAGGTCTGTGTGGAGATGTACATACTAAAACAGATGGCACTGTAACTGTTGCATATGAAACACAAATAAAGCGCACTGAGAGCATTAATGATAATGACAATCCACAATGGCCAGAAATATTTGAGTTTGGTCCTATTAAAGGGGTCATCGGATGCCCATTTTCCACAAGTTGATATGATTCTTTAGGGTCTTAATGAAAAGTCTCTAATATACTTTGATTAAAAATTCTCAATGGTTTTGTAAAACAGCACCCTTTTTACCTTGCCAAAATCAGCTCTGCAAAAATCATCTCATTCTAAGGGGTTGTTCCTTTAAATGGAAATGAGCTCTGCTCACTCCACCCCTCTCTTCTCTCTGTGGAAAGACGGTCTTGTTTACATTAGCAGCATTTAGCCGCGTTTAGCCGCTAAACTTCCTAACTACCATGTTATAAGGAAAAGCGATCGCAAAGATTTATAAAAAAAAAGGCTTATACTCACTTCTGCTGTAAGTGAAGCTGGATCATGAATGATTCGCGCGAACATAGATGGATGTATGTAGATCGGGAGGCGCATTCCATTCACAAACAAACGTAATCTACTGCATGTTCAGCGGCTCAGATGTCGGGAGTAAATGACGACCACTATGTTCATTATTACATCCAGCAACACAACACCTCAATCGCTCAATCTGAGATATTCTTGTCTAACTTACGTCCCTGCTCTGGCATCGAAACATGGAAAGTTACTGGACTGTGACAGCTGGTCTAAGGTAAGAGCTCATGTCAATCAACTATTGTGGGAGTGGCCTCTGTTGGTGTGACAGCACACCGACAGGCATCTGAGAATGGCTCGATTTGAAAAAGGGGATATTATTTTTACAGATTAATTAAAAACCACTGCATAGATCTTTATCATTATAGGGTAGATTTGTACATACACTGACAACACACATTAATGTTCAAACAACATGAAAAAGTGAACTTAGCATCCGATGATCCCTTTAAGATCACAATGGCCAATAAACTAACTTTTGAAGTATATGATGCAGACAGCTCCTGGAACAGCAATCTCCTTGGTTCATGCTCTTTTGATCTTAGAAATGGAGTTGTGCATGATGCTTGTGTTTTTGCACATGGTACCTTTTTTTTTTAACTATGAAGTGAAATGTGCACTCAGTCTGGAGGGCCCACAATGTAATAAATACAAACCTTCTCCAATGGCTTCCCATCAGGGTTGCGTTTCCCAGAAGCATCGTTAGCCAACTATGGTCGCAAGTTCCATCGCTATCAGCATAGTTCAACGATTCGGTGCTTCACGAAACCATAGTTCAAACGAACATCCGCAAACAGCGTCACTAACGTATGTGGTTGGAACTACAGCTCTCGACTTGTGGTTAGAAGCACAGTTCCTTGTTAGTAAGACATATGGGCTCAATAAATTATGTTATTGGGCACAATTAGCAAGCTAACATGCAGTACAATCTATAACTTTCACTCGATCTAAATATAAATGCATTTTAATCTATGTATTTTTAAGCTTCCTCTGCAAGTGACATTTTTGAATAGTGCGCATGCGCATAAATACCTACGGGAACCCCGGAGTATGACATAAGAGAGAACCCACAATGAATCAAACATCAAATAAAGCGAAATGACACGGAACAAAAACATAGTAAATTAGTCATCACGTGCAATGTTTAATATGGCTGCATTTTAGAGATCTCTAATAAGTTAAATAGCATAAATTATTACTCTGTGACGTCATTAACAACGGCCCTACATTGTTGAACTAATGTGGTTCAAACAAAGGAGATGCAACCTTGTTCGGGAAACAGTCGTGACTAGCTAGTTCGTTTCCACAACAATGCATTGTACTATGGAGGTTAATCAGCAAGTTACGTCATTGTACGGGAAACTCACCCCTGGCTGATATGTTCAGCTAGAGAAATGTGTTCTGGTTAAAGACCTGCCGAGGCTTAAATAAGCTCACAATAACTCTGATAATTTCAAGAGTGATTATACACAGCAGATACAGCAATAATATTTCAGTAGATCTCAGATCCTGTATGCTTTAAAATTGCCACTTTTACAAACCTCGCAAAGCTTCATAATGATTGCATGCATTAAAAAAATAAAAAAATGTATCAGTTCATTTTCTCTGAAATTTTTTTTTTTAAATAAAGCATTCACAAAATTAGACCTGTGAGATTACTTTTTATTTTTTATTAACTCCTCTTCAAAAAAATTACTGTCCTACTGAATTGTTCGAGTAGATTTAAGCTACCATTCCAAAACACACTTTGCAAGATTTAAAGAGGTCATGATGGGGAAAATCTAAGTTGCCTTTAACATATAAGAAGTCTTTTAGCAATAAAACATCCTGCAAGTTTCTTAAAACATTTTCTTCATTATAAACAAAGCATTTATTTAATCAAGCAACAAAAACAATTTGTTTGGATATTGTGTGGTTTGTGATGTCACATGAGCAAATTATGTTTGCACACAACTGCCTCCAGAGCAAAACACAAATAACTAGTTATATTTTATTGCACCATAGGCCCCGCTCAATGTCATTCAATCATTTAACTGCTGACACCTACACTGGATTCAAGCGTTGTATCAAAAGCAAAAAGAAGCCATTAAAATCACTGATGCTGTCTACACTGGATTTCCCTTACCAAAAAGAAGTATACTTCAAGTTTATTTTATTAAGTATACTTAAGTAAAGTTTAAGTATATTTTTAAGAATATTTTATGTAGTAAGTACACAAATATCAGTGTACTAGTAGTATTTATTTTAATACTCCTTGGGACTAAATTGGCCCACTTTCTAGTATACAAAAGTATACTTTTAAGTGTACTTTAAGTATAACAGTCGCAAACTAGTAGTAAACAGTAGTTTTTAGTTTGTACTGCAAGTATACTAAAAGTAAACTTATAGGTATACTGATAGTTTACTAATTACTTTTTTATGCATTTTTAGTACACTTCGAGGTATAGTCTCAGTAAACTACTAGTTTAGTAGTTTTTTACTGCAAGTATACTCATAAGTTTTTGAGTTTTTTTAAATGAACTTTAAGTCATACTTTAAGTATACTACTATGTCCCTATTTAGGTATTAATTTGTATATATTTTGTTATATAAATATCTAAACATACAAAACATTATGAATAACTTAGTCTAATATGTAGACAACGTTGTCTTTGTTTGTAAAGCATTTTACAAGACTAAGATATCCAGGAAATGGATATAAATGGTTGAAAAATGTAGGCCTCAAACCTAGATACACCACCTTCAAGAACAGTGGCAATCATCAAATATTAAAAAGAAGAGATCTTTACATCACAGTACAACAAATAACTAACAATACTGACAAAACAACAACAAAAAAGTTTAAATGAAGTCAGCAAACAGCAAAACAATAATCCTGTAGGAGTAACTGGATAATTTATTCATGCTGCAATGCATGCTGGGAACTTACAAAGCCTTAAAATGTCAACAGTATGAAATTCTTTGTTCAGACAACTGTGTTTGACTAGTTAGGGCAACATTTGGGGTAATTTTGTTGGTCTGACAAGGGTTTTTATATAGTTTAAAAAAATAGCATTTTTTTTCAAAATGTCCCATAAAATGAAAAATATGTATTTGCATTTTTTACAGTGTGGAAGCATCTGTTTTGGTTTCTTCTTCACTTGTGTTTTGGAAATTCTGTACAGAAGATGTCTAATAGCATCTCTCGTGTATAACAATGAAAACATAGATTCTCAGAGCACAAGTATAGCTCAAATATATTTAGACTTTTTCTAAGTATAAGTCAAGTATACTTAAATGCCATTTCAAGTATATTTCTGATAAGTATATAAAGCACATTTCTGAGAAGTACATAAAAAATAGAGTCTAACGTATACTTTTCTATTTTTAGTTTAAAATAAGTGTACTTTATAATAGCACACTTGAATTAACTTCTTTTTCATAAGGGATAGTATACAGATGTACGTTCAGTGTGTGACATAGTTCACACACTTAAGTCTGTTGGCACCAGGACAAATGGAAGAGTAAACTGGCTTTGACGCGTCTCACTTAACACGTTGTTTGCATCTCTGTGCAGACTTCAGAAGGAGTTAAGCATCAGAAGCAAGATGGTTTATTTTTAATGTGTGTTTGTTCAGAGCATTTGACTGTAGACTTTACAATCAAGGCAAAGTGAAATGGAAAGTTCATAAAGAATTCTTGCAAGATTGTATTGGATCTGACAGCAGCTACATCATAAACAGTGATGCTCTGTGTGTAAATGATGGTTTTATATGGATAATGTTTTCAATACACTAATTCACGTGCAATCAAATCTTTTTTTTTTCTTTAAAATAACAAACCTGTCTATTTACGCTATCTTCAGATGTGTTTGTTATGTCTGCTGCTGTTCATTACAAAGTCAAATACAAAAAAAAAATACAATGATTTGAGGAAGCTTGCATTTTTGTTTATAGTGAAAATATACACCCGCCGGATACTTTATTAGGTACACCTTGCTAGTACACTGTGTACTTGCTAGTTACTGTGGAGGCCATTTGAGTATAGTGAAACCATTGATATGTTCAGTGAACCATTTTGAAAAAGTGATCTAAGAAAGAGAGAGATTGGTCCAATTATATATATATATATATATATATATATATATATATATATATGCATATTTGTAGCAATTGTCAACAATACATTGTATGGGTTAATTTTTCATTTTTCTTTTATGCCAGAAAACATTAGGATTAAGTAAAGACCATGTTCCATGAAGATATTTTGTAAGATATTTTTAAATCCATGAAGAAATTTCTTACCATAAATATATCAAAACTAACCAGCATATGCTGTTTTTTTCAACAGGGATGGGGAAAACTCCTGTTTACTCCGAACACTTGAGCCTGATTTGTTCACGTTTGTGTAGCTGTACTAAAAAATGGCACTTCAACATGCCAGAAGGGGTGGAGCCGAATGCTATATAAGTTGGCTCTGAGCGCCATTTTGTCAGAATATTTCTCTATCAGCGTGAACAATATCTCCCTGCTGACTCTGAAGAAACAAGAAGCCAAAAGGAAGAAGCTCAAAGCCTGCTGCTCACCTTTGAAAAGCCCTGGCAGTGGAAGATTGCCTCCAGAAAACACTTCCCCTGTGGCCATCCGGCGAATTTAAAGCAAATTTTTTGATCAAATTTCCTGTAATTTTCCTAGTGACGTTGTTTCAAATTTTGTGCTGTGAGTATAGCTCGTGACTCAGGCAGGCACGGTGACAGCGATGCTTGCATTGCGAGAGCATTAGTCTTGCCTTGTTTCGCCCCGTGTGTTTCACTCTTCCCACAACATTTAGACTTCTCAGTTTATAGTACACGTGAGGATCAGTGTCACTGATGAATCCATGTCACCGACAGCTTCAGATGTTAAAGAGCAGGACTGTTCCGGCCAATACCCTCACTCCAAAGCAGCAAACATGGCCCAGCATGGACAGCGATCTGATCCGCGTTCTCTCTAAGGCTGTGGAGGACCTTGGCTTGGACTGGTCGGCTCCTGATGAGCCTGCCCATGGCCACTTCGATGAGTGGTACTTGCAAGGACACCATTAACAATCTTCTTGGCAATGGTCTATCCCGTTCTTCCCAGAGGTTCACAACAAAACTATCAGGACATGGCGTGCCTCCTACTCGACATGTTCATTCCTCCACTTCTGCCTTTTTCACCACTGTTGATGGTGCTGAAGAAAGAGGTTATTGCAAGCTTTCCCCTCTCAAAGAGGCGGTCACTGTACATCTCTGCCCTCTATCAGCCCTGAGATTAAAGGTCCATGCAGTGCACCCATCTATTCAGTGGCTGGCCAAGCTGGCTCAGCACTTTACATGATGATTTGCAAAGTTTTACAGGACAAACTTCTTCGCACCATGGTCGAGTCTGGCCAGAATTCCGATGCCTTTAAGGAGCTGCGCACAGAGACTGACCTTGCGCTGCATGCTACAAAGGCCGCTGCACATTCAATTGGCAGGGCCATGACCAGTCTGGTGGTGCTGGAGTGCCACATTTGGCTACATTTAAAGGAGATCAAGGACACTGACAAGATCTCTCCCAAGGGACTGTTCGGCCCTGTCCTGGATGGATTTGCTAAACGGTTTATAACGGCACAGACGTCATTGCAGGCCATGTGTCACTTTCTGCCAAAGTGCTGCAGTTTGGCGGCTAGTATAAGTTGCCAGAAGATTCCATCCTCCCAGCAGCCTGCCATTCCAAATGTGTCAAGATGGGTTATAAAAATCATAGATTGGGTTTATTGCTCCAGTTCGCTTGCAGGCCTCCTCACTTCAGAGGTAATATACAAACTTCGTTACAGGACAACAATGCTCGTGTTCTCTGGTCTGAAGTGCAAACACTGCTTGTATAAGGAGCCATAGAAATGGTTCCTCCAGCGAACAGTGAATTAGGCTATTACAGCTGCTACTTTCTCATTCCCAAGATATATGGTGGGCTCAGGCCCATCCTCGATCTCAGGTATCTGAACCACGTGCTTATAAAGCCATTAAAAGTGCTGAGTTTTGAAGCAGATCCTCAAGCAAATATGCCTCGGTGACAGGCATTTATCAGGGGATCTGAAAGATGCTCCCTCATCATTGTCCCTCATCACGGACCGTTCTTGGGATTCGCGTTCGACGGGGTGGCTTATCAATATACAGTCCTACCATTCTGACTGTCTCTGGCCCTGCAAACTTTTACAAAGCACATGGATTCCTTCCTCTCATATTATGAATTACCTTAATGTTTGGCTTATGTTATCTAGATCAGAACAGGAACTCATCTCTCACATGTCGCTGCTGCTCAGCCATCTGGAGCGGCTTGAGCTAAAGATCAATTTAGCCAAGAGCTCTCTGTCTCTCAGCCAGTGAGTCATCTCTTTGGGACAGATATCAATTCAGCCCAGATGAGAGCATGGATTATGCTGGAACAGCACCTGATAATTCAGTGGCTAGTGGCGTTGTTCAGACTCTGGACTTCACTTCCCCTCAGAGTTTTCTAAAGGATGCTCTGCCTAATGTCAGCCACTTCACACGCGGCCCCTCGAATATTGGCTCAAAGCTTATGTACTATACTAAGCTTGGTGCCAGGGATGTTTTCATCTCAGGGTAATTCACTGCTGTATCAGAGCTATGGCCCCTTGGCAAACTTATCGCCTATTTTTGTCAGACGTCCTGTTGGGACTCCAGCAGGACAGTGGTCATGACAGATGCTTTCAACTCGGATTGGGAAGCACTGTGCAACAGCAGACTGGCATTTGGTTCTTGGTCAAACCTGGAGCAAAAATCTTGTCGAGCACCTCGATCGGTCCCGATGCTCAGCACGGATTATCTGGTAATGTGAGACGTTCACAGATCAAATCTTGCACCTCCCGATCTGCTCTCACACAAATCGGGGCCGCCCCGATCATATCAAACATGTTTGATATTCAGGATTTTAAATCGGAATGGTCACGGCTATGATTACGTCAGTACTTTCACAACAGCCAATGCGCGACTGCAAAACAGCTGCTGTACGGTTGTAACGCCAAGCCAGCAGAGGGAGCCCTGACCCCAGGACTGCCTGCACGCTCCCTCTGCTGCTTCTACTGCTACTTCCTGTTTGGCAGTATTTAAGGACTGACCATGTGCTCATAAGGTTGCGAAGTATTGCCAGTTTAACCTGCCTTACCGAGCGTTTACATTACTCTGTTGGATTACCTGTTGCTGTCTTGCTTTGTTTATGGATTACTGAGTTTACGGATCACCCTTGCTTGGATTGTTTGCCTGTGTGGACTGTTTTCAAGGTTTGACCCCAATCTGCCTTTTGACTATCGCTCTCTGGATCACCCCTGTTGTCAAGTTTGCCTGATTGGACTGTCTGCTCGGTATTTGACCCACTACCTGTTTATACTCTCTGCTGCTTGGATTACGTTTCATGTTGTGTTTGCTATTGGACTGCCTTCCGGTATTGACCCTCTGCCTGCCTGATACTTGAGATGATTCCCTGTTTAAATAATCAAAGTGATAAGTTGGACAGGTAAGATCTAAACCATCTTAAAGCCTGCCCTTGAATACTCATATAGTTTTGTAATCAATCTATATAATTTATAGTTTTAAACACAGTGTGAAGAGAAGGAAGCTGGCAGCAGGTTTTGCTGCTGGGCAATAACTGAATAACAGTCAACCTAGCTCTTTTCTGCCTTATACAGAATTGCCAAAGAGGAAAAAATAGGCTGACGGGGAGTCGATTGACTGTGCTGTCATCTTATCGGTTGCTGGAAATTATTCTCCTGAGAAATAACTCTTCACCAACTACATTTAAAAGTCTGTTATTCTGAATCAATACACATTTTAGTCAACTGTAACACGAAATGAGTTATCAAACTGATTCAGTATTAAATTATTGACTGTAACAGTTAACTGTATAATGTGATTTAATGTTTTTGGCCGGTTTACCTGCCATGACTCTCTGATTGGTATAATTTTTATACAGAATCAAATCAGAAAGAGCTTTATGGCCTAGTATTTTACACACACAAGAAATAATAATAATAATAATAATAAGGAGAATAGACAATAAATAAATAATAATAATAATAATAATAATAACTATATGGTAATACAAAATATAGAGGAAAAAATACCAATAGACATAATTGTGAATGAACCATGTAATTGTAATGTAGTGTTTCACCAGAAATAAGAAAATACATTTTGAAATAATGTGAACAGATGGCTTCAACAAAAGCACATCACTGATTAACAACCTCAGAATGCTCAGTAGGTCTGTGTTTAAAGGTTTTAAGTTATTGTTAAAAATCAGTTCGAAAATGAATAGAGTTTTTACTTTTAGAAACCAGCTGTTTCCAACCAAAGTTTCCAACAGTTGGAAACCAAAGTTTGATGGCAATGTTTGAGTTATGCTGTTTTCCCATAAAAGCAGTTTATTCAATGTAGTAAAGCCTATCCTCCACTGACATCTATCTATCTATCTATCTATCTATCTATTTATTTATTTATTTATTTATTTATTATTCATCTTTTTATTTGGAATAAAATCTCCTGTGACGACACTTTTAAATAAAAAAAGAAAACAAAACAAAAATTAATTACATAAAATCTTTTTTTTTTCCCCTTTGTGACAGGCTTAATACTGAAACTGTTTAGGCATTTCATGCTGTGTCTGCAATCATTGACTCAATGACTATTTTTAAAAGGTGATAGAAATAAGAAAGCACCAGTCTATTGGAACCAGTCATTTCAGGATGCTTTTGCCATTTTTGTTAAAATATATGTCAGGCAGTTAATAAGCAAGCTGTCTGAGGCTTAAAATACTGTAACAACACCATGACCCCAGGTGACAGACTGAAACAACAGTATCTTTTGAAATATCCTAGAGTCTGCAAATCTTGAGCATGACTGTTCAACTGCTTTATAACAATAGCACGCATTTGCAAAGGTTCTTGACACATTCAAGACATGTTCTTCAGTGTTCACTGAATATATTTATAGCATCAACCAATCACTGTGAAAGTAGGCAAGGCAAGATTCTGATGTATGTTTCTGAGTGTTTGCAGAACTAGTGGATTACTGAGCTGAAATCACATACAATTAAAAAAGTCATGCGAAAGTAAACGCATGCTTTCATTACATGCTATTGGATATTATATGCTATTGGATATGAGCAAAACTGTATTTAACTGTCATTGTATATAATGCATGTATTTTGAAAATGTATTCCTTCACACTTTGTTTACACAAGCATATTGTAATAAACTTTTCCCGTACTGCGTAACCATGTATATGCCTGTGTTTATGTATTGATTATTTTTTCAAAACAACTATTTAACAATACACATGTGATAAATGTGTAAACGCGATGTGTGCTTAATTTGCAAGCAGCACAATGGAGGAGAAGCTGATTGTTGCTGTGTCGTCTTTTCTGCCACTGAATGATACATCTCTGTATTCATATAGAGACACAACAGTGAAAAACGAAGCATGGCGCAAAGTGGCAGCGGCTGTCAGTGTGCCTGGTAGGTTTAAAAGTAGTAAAAGTGACATCCGTTTTTGTTCAAATCTGCAAGAAGTCATAGCTATAATTAAAGCCAGCCTCTCATATTTACAATAAGCTATTGATTTTTAGTTTTTAATATATAATACTGCAATGAAATCTAAACATAGTTGTATGTAAACAACAGACAAAAGTAGATGGTTCCCCTCAAATAAAAAATTCAGTTCAGTATGACTTGCTTTTGAAGGACTGAAGACCATTATCCCTAACTAAACAGAGTGTCAGGCATTCACCACAGCCACCTCCATCTGCCACACCTCCGGTAGCACCGCCCACTCGTTCATCTTCACCCGAATTCTAACTACTTGCACCTGTTTGTTATTGAGCCACGCCCTATAAAAGAGACTCTCATTCATTCTCTCATTGTCTGGTCTACTGTTCACATGCTAACGCTTCTCTGGACTCTATGCTACTCTCCATGTGGATTTCTCTGTTGTTCGCTGGTGTTTGGTGTGGCTCAATATCTGGACTCTTATTCATCTCTATGCTTCGAAGTCATTCAGTTAAGAACCTTTTTTTCTGTTTATCTCCTGTTGTTCAACTACAAAGCTTGTCAACAAAACTTTGGATTGGATTGCTACTCACCTCTCATCTCCTCCGTATCAGTGTGTGTGTTTGTGCCACAGAGCTGTTTACATATTGTTACAAACAAAAAAATAATGCAAAAGAAATAATTTTATTCTGAACAAGCAATAGAAGAGGATAAGCAATTTGTTAATTGACCCACCAATTATTATACTATACAATTCGTTTTTTTGTTTTGTTTTTTTATCAAAAGCTACATTAGTAACTCTTTTGGGTTAATAACCCTTAAATAACCATCTTTTTAAGTATCATTCTTTAATTATGGTACTTTTATTTCAGAAGCAAAATGACATTGCAATAAATCTTTGCTGTAAAACTCATCAGGTGCATTAAACAAGACATTACCTACCATTGTGGTAAGAAAAATAAACTTAATATGATAAATATAAATAAATATGCCAAAAGTCATTCAACCCTTTGCTACCAATACATTGTTTGCAGATTATCTAAACATCCAATGTAAAGAAGATAGCCCATCCTGTAAGCTCACACCACAATTACAGGATGGCCAGCACACACCAGAAAACCAAAGCAGAACAAAATGCCCAGACAGTCAGCATCAACAGCAACTATGAAGTCAGTTTTATCTGGAAAACTGTCCTGGCTCGCCTGAAGGTGTGTCTAGTTGGCCAACGTCCCCTATGCTTTCTCACATTGCTCAGTGCAGCCAGTCTTCAGGACCCCCTGCTTCAGGCTCTGGTACAAGCTTCCAACCAGAAGAGTCTGCTGATAACCAGCCAAAAGCTTTCTTCGAAGCATTCTCCCAGGCCTCAGTGTAGAGAAAAACACCCTATAAAACTTCTTCAGTCAATACTGTTTAAATAACCATAATGGTTTGAAATTTAACATACACAGCAAAATTGGAAGTGTATGTTAAATTGTTAAATTGACACTCTCAGTGTTAAATTTAACATTTTTTCAGTGTTTGTATAGGTCCACACTAGAGCGAGTTAAACTAACACTTTAAATAGTGTTACATTTTTAACACTTTTATAGAGTAAAAACAACACTGTAAGTGTTAATTAATAACACTATTGTTGTGTTTGCTCCCCTCATTTACACTGTTAGTGTTGAAATTACACTAGGAGTGTCAATAGCTTTAACACCAAGGGAGTTATTTCTACAATTTATATAGTGTTCATACAAACCCTGATTTGTCATTAAATGTAATCTGCATTCAGTTTAACTAAAAATACATAATGTGTGCATTCAATAACAGCAAACACGTTGTATCAGTTTGATCCTTTATTTTCAACAATGACACGTCTTAGACAAAACACTTAAAAGAAAGATAAAAATTCACCATCATAACACCCATGCAAACTCCACAGATGAAAAGACATGTAAGACTTCAAATGCTGGCTGTTAGATATACTCTTAACTCTCAACTAAATAGATGATGCATTGAAAAATGTTGCAATTCCTTCACTCTTGGTAACTCACTGGTATGACCAACAATCAATGTTTGTAGAGCGTAGCAGCAAGATAAAGACATTGACAAGGACCTACTGAAATAACAGGTTGAGCACAAAGTGGACTTAGAGTTTGATAGCACTCATGGTGGTGGCTCCGTCAGAAGGGATGAGGTGCTTGTCCGACCACATAGAATGACCTTTGATCCTTCTCAATACCAGTAGGTGTGGCTGGTGGTCCTCCATCTGACTGAGATGGCCTATAATACTGGTGCAGGTCCAGGACTGTAAACAGCAAAAACAAAAATTAGATTAAACAAAGAAAGAGGGGGAAAAAAGATAAATACTATGTGCTTTGATGAACGCATAAAAATTCTGATATTTACTGACCCTCATGTTGTTTCACACTCAAAGGTCTTTTGTTCATCTTTGAAACACAAGTGAATATACTTTAATGAAAACTGAGAGATTTTTGTCCATGCATCGAGTCCACACAGCTACCACCTTGATGCTTAAAAAGTTCTTAAAGAGATCGCAAAACTAATTTATATGAATTGAGTAGTTTAGTCCAATTTTTTTGACGAGACAGTCACCTTATATACTGAACAGACTGAAAGTAGGCTTTTATTCACAAACTGCGATCAGCAAACAAAAGGTTCCTGTGAAAGCTCAAATGATACTGCATAACATGACAATGAATCTCACTTACTCTTACCATATCTGATGTTTCCGTTGATAAATGTTTATATGTGAATAAAAAGCCTAAATTCTATCTGTTTATCATAGAAAGTGATCAAGTCTCTTCAGAAAATATAGAATAAACCACTCAATTCACATGGATTAGTTTTACAATCTCTTTATGAACTTTCTAAAGCATCATAATGGTATTTGCCAATCAAGAGACAAATCTCTCTGATTTCATAAAAATAATTACATTTGTGTTTTGAAGACGAACAAAAGTCTTAAGTGTTAGGAATGACATGAGGGTGAGTACGACTACTTTGACTTCAGTAAATCATCAAAACATCAAAACTCATCATTAAAACAAAAAAACAAACTTTGAGGTAACAAACAAACAGTATCGAGTTTTACCTTATGGACGTGCACAAGTCTGTCTCATCCTAAATTTCTTCATCACTGGACTGTTTTTCCAGGGTATCTTCGGACAATCTGATAAAACATTACAACAATACAGGTGACAACTTAAGACTAGTAAAATGATGGAAGGGAATTATTACACAGACAAATCAAATGTTGACAAAAACATGCACACATACCCATTTGCCTTAGCATCTATGCTAAAGCTTTTGCTGGCCGATGCTTATTCATTTTGCCTCCTTATGGTCAGCTGAAGAGAATGAAAGAATGAGCACTTGTGCTGAGGTTTGAGAGTCTTGTGGGTGACTAGGAGAGAAAAGCAAAACAATTTGATGATTTATGTCTGTCAAGGCTTAATTCATACAGACCTACAGATAAATCTTTTACATTATTATATTATGAAAGTCTTAAAAAAATGTATAAACACGTCACACATTTAAGTATTAATATATTTACCATCAGGTATGCCAGCAGAATTAAATGGTTAAAAATATATTATACCTGTGTTTGACCGTCTCCGCTCCTCACGGCCATCCGCCATTAATCAAAACGGAAATAATGTGCAAGGACCGGAAATTGGATCAACTCATCACTAGTGTCAATTATATTAACTCGTTGTAGTAACACTGACTCTGAACACTGACGCACACTGCAAGTGTTCATGTCATTCAAATCAACACCAGAATCAACACTTTTCAATACTGGAAAATTAACACCATAAAAACAACTCTATACAACACTGGAAATTTTGCTGTGTAATATAAAGGTGAACCTGAAAAGAAATGAGAAGAAATGAGCTCAAAAGAATTTGGAATGACATGAGAGCGAGTAAATAGAACAGAAGTATTTATGTCTGACTACAACATTTCCTTTACACATAAGGAATATTTGCTTTTTTGTGAGTATTGTGAGTAGCTCTTAAAAGAGCTGTTTTTTTGCCGGCTAGCTACAGCACAAGATGTTGCCAGGGCACAGAACCCTCTGCACTGAAGCAAGTTGAAAATGCATCCCTGATGCGAAGAGCAACATGCGCAGCATGTCTTGGAGCTTCCTGCAGTGCTGCTGACCGCTCTTTTTGCCAGGAAGAAACACATGGGTGGTTTCTGATGTCCCTCTTTTAGACATCCTCAGAAAGTTATGGAGGATGCAGGTGGCCTTCACACATACCTCTGCCTTTGCTGGGTTGATAGTGAGAAATCGACGGTACATACGCCACTGGCTTGTTAGTATGCCAAAGGCACACTCCACA
Source organism: Labeo catla (assembly GCA_012976165.1). Taxonomy (NCBI): domain Eukaryota; kingdom Metazoa; phylum Chordata; class Actinopteri; order Cypriniformes; family Cyprinidae; genus Labeo; species Labeo catla. The sequence continues at coordinate 44,267 of VONZ01001738.1, read as the reverse complement.
GTCAACCTGGCACGACTGAGATGATACGTTTAAAATACGTTTTTCCCTGGAGAGACTGCACCCAGGAAAGGAGGTTTCTCTGGAGGGGAAATGCTTCATCCCCCACAAACACATGTGGCAGTGGAGTACAGTGCTGTGATCCTGGTAATGCACAGTCATGTGGGAGATCAAGGGTGCCATTTCTTAGGACTTCACCAAAGGCAAAGTTGGCCAGGGTCTCACTATCACTGTTCCGTCCATATCCACAACTGCAAGAAGCACAATAGAAAATGTACCCTTGTAGTTGTGAAACATAGACCCTGAGTTTGGAGGGGCCTGGATGACAACATGCTTGCCATTGATGGAACCCACACAGTTTGGGAAGTTTCATAGCTCCAGAAAGCCTGCAGCGATGTTGCTCCATACCTGTGTGGATGGCACAGGCATATAATCATCCAACAGGCACTCCCATATAGCCTGGGACACTGCACCAACAATGCATGCCACTGTGCTGACACCCACACCGTAGCTGTAGCTTATTGTGGTGAATGAATCACCAGTGGCAAGGTAGCAGGTGTAGCGTCTGGACCAATCAGACATACATTAATTGTTACATTTAACAAATAGTCTTTAAACACAACAGGCCAGCTACATGCTGGAGCTCTGGAGACAAACCCCCCCAAAGCAACTAACACCCCAAAAGGGCTCAGTTGCCAGGACAACGATCTGATACCACAGGTTTTATTGCTTCAAGGAATGCACATCTGCCCATGCTACATTTGCCATAGGGAAGACACAATGCCTATAGACTCTTTCCTATTCATTCACAGACAAACCTTTCTTTGACCTTCCTATCACACATAGCCCAGGTCATTGTGTACAGTATTACTGCATTGTATTTTAATTTTGTCTGTTGTATTTGTATTCATCTTTCTACTGTTTTATTCATGTATTATGATAGATGACTAGTAGTATAACCCACCTATGTCATGCTTGGACTCTTTGAGTTCGTATTTTAATGATCTAAAAGATGGTGTAAATTAGATGTTGATACCTTTGCAACATGTTAGTGTTTTAAGAACCTTAGTAGTTTTGCATCAACACCCAATCGAATTACATATGCAAATTACCATGCTCACAGACAAAGAGTCGTAAACTTTCTCTCCAAAGGTGAAAGTTACCATTGGTTCATGGACCTCCTGGAGGCACAGCCTCCAGAGAGTTTAAAGGCATCGACCCCTCTCTCTTCTCGCTCTCTTCACTTTCTCCTTCGTCTGCAACATCTTCTGATTGCTGCCTGTGTGGAGGAACCCACGGGGAGCCTGAGCCGGCACAGGGCGTGCCCGGCGGGCCTGACAGGCCCAACACACAGAACTGTGGCTCTCGACCACAAAGAGCCAGACAGTTCCACTCAACCCTGGAATTCATCTTCATGACTTGCCTCAGCCAGTCGGTGGTTTTTGGAGAACCTAAGAAGATGAGCTAGAACTCTTCAGGACTTCCCTAAGCGTGCGCCAGGCCTTGCGGCCTTGTCTTTCCATTCCTCAAAGATCACAGGACTTCAGCTGGGTCCCTCTCAGCTCTTGGTTCTTCTTCACTTTCACATGGGAAGAAACTCCCAGTCACCATTGAGTCAGAACATCTTTGGAATTCATCACTCTTCAAACCCAGAAGAACGCGATCACGATTCCAAAACCACCACTGCTCCAACCATCAAGACCTTCACCAGAGACTGCATTTGGACACTTGTTCAACGACCAAGGCAATGCAAGTATCGTACATTTAACTAAACAAACAGAGGTTTAGTATAAGCTGTAGACAGCACTGATGGTTTCACAGCAGGTGGTTAACTGACTCTTTTCATAGCTTCATGTTCCTTCTCTCTCTCTAACTGCTTCTCACTGACCCTTCTCCTATGTATGAGTGCTTTTATGTTTGTTGTTTAGATTAGTTATGTGTTAGTCCTTCGTTAATAAAACTCTTGTGCACAAATTACATGAGTGTTGATTCTGATTCTGCTTTGCAAATTAATGTCCCTTTACGATTCCGATTCGAGCTACATGCTCTAATGCAATGGTACTTTAAGAAAGTTATTTTCTGTGGCTAAGAAAATATCACTTCTTATAGTTGATATAAAGATTATACTGAATGTTCGCTGAGCTAACAGATTAGTTGATGGAAAATTGATTCTGCTACAGTTACTACTGGCAGCTGATATAAGTAATTGTAATTAATCATAATTAATTGTAATTATTTATATACATTTCCCTTTGAGCTAAATTCGCAACACAGGAAATTGGCAGTGGCATTGTAGCGTTGCCGGCGGCACTGAGCGTGGTTTTGACACTGTAGCGTAGCGAGTGGAGTGGAGCGGAGCGTTTTCCATTCATTCCATTCAAGCTGAGCGTAAATGCTCTTGAGGTGCATTATGTGATTGAAAGCATTGAGAGCGGCTAAGAGCGTCAAAAAGGTGGGGAATTCCCCAACTTCATGCAAATCTTGAGTGCAAAATGTAGTTTAAAAAGTAGTTTACAAACAGGGTGTAAACATTGTTTTCAGGGGCGTGCTTTGCATTAAATTTCACACATCCCAAAGCAGTGGTGTTGTAGCGTTGCCGGCGGCACTGAGCGTGGTTTTGACGCTGTAGTGGAAATACGTTATGCAGATCTTGAGCGCAAACTCCGAGGGGTATATAACTGCAGCTTGGAGATCTCCAAGTTGGGGCGGGAACTACAAAACAGGGTGGGCGCTCCAAAATAGGGCGTGGCTTCCTCCCATTGACAGACAGGCACATCACACGCATGCGCAATTTCCACCATGAGGCAATGGGGAAAGTCTTTGCGCGACGAGACCCCGCCCCATTTTGGAGGTTCTGCCCACTTTTGGAGTTCCCGCCCCATTTTGGAGATCTCCGGTCTGCAGTTTTATATACTTGCAAACGCCGGGCGTCAACCAATCGCTTTGACAAAGTAGATTCTGACGTATGCTTCCGAGCGTTTGCGGAACTGGTGGATTACTAAACTGAAATCACATATAATTGAAAAAGTCAAGTTAAATTAAATGCACTTTGCATGCTTTCATTATATGCTAGTGTTTAGTTTGCGAACCACCGTTAAAATAAGAAGATGAAACACAAACAGGGTGTGAACAGAGGCGTGCTCTGCCCTAAATTTCACACGCCCAAAATAGTGGCGTTGTAGCGTTGTTATTTAGAAAGTTGGGTGGAATTGATTTCCTACTAAGATGCGACTTTACTGTTTCCAGATTACCAATCAAATTATCTGCCTTTCATCAACAAATTTTGCTGTATTGGAAATTATTATATAATCACAATTTCACTCCACACAGAACCCCAATATGGAACAATAGGTTTATTGTGTTTAGGTATAAGTCTCTATGTATTCTTGATTGGCTTGAAAAGGGTGTTTGGTCAGTTTTTCTTTTGATGAATGAGGATTGGAGTTTGTTATCTTTCAGTGACTTCTGTTCCAAATACAGTTTGCACTGTGAACATAAGCAATTTGAGCATGTTTTAAAGGCCATTCCAAAGAGTTTTATAGGTCTAGTACAAAACACTATTGTCAACATTCCAGATGGATCATGTGAACTCCCATCACTTCTCTTTAATGGTAACAACCTCAGAGCAGTGCTTCCCAACAAACTTATTCGCTCTTGTTTCAATTCTGTACTATATCCAATATCTTTATACCACAACAATATTTTGCAAGGTTATGATAAACCAACTATCAAAAAACTACAGACACAATATATTAGCTTTCCAGTGGCTTCTAAAGCAAAGGAAACTCATTTCAAAATATTTAATGGTGTATATATCCCTGGGGTGAATTTTTAAGACACTGGTTTAATTTTGAAGAAAATGTCTGTATTTTCTGTCAAGTTGACATAGAGACAACTGATCATCTTTTCTTTTTTTGTGTGTATTCCAGAATTTTCTGGGAAAATATGTCTTATTGGTTGGAGACAAAAGTCCAGTCACTGTCCAATTTTGTTAGAAACCACATTATGTTCGGAATAATGTTAGATGATAAAAAGAATGATTTTTTCATTAATATAATGTTGATTCTGGGCAATTTTTTTCTTCACAAATGCAAATGTATGAAGACAAAACCTTATTTTTCTGTTATTAAAAAATATTTTCTTTATAATTACTTTCCGTCTTTAGAATATATGAAAGGTAAAAAGGCTCAGAAACTTGTTGAACTAATAAGAGAACTTGATCTACATGAAGAGGGATGAAAAGACCCCTATTTACACTTTTATTATTATTATTATTATTATTATTATTATTATTAATTTATTTATATATTTTCCTTTTCCTTTCTTTTTGATCCTTTCACAGAATATTTGTCATTTTTACTGGAACCTTGTATCTGTTTTGTTAGACATGTGCCTTGCTAGGTATCTGTTTACTTACATTTGTTAGTGCCACTGTATATGTATAAGTAAAAAAATCTGCTTCATGAATGTGTACGTATATATAACAGTATGCTCTGCTCACGTGCTCTGATAATAATAGCTTTGTAGGACTATACATTATTTTTATAATTAGTAAAAAAAAAAAAAAAGTTATATATGTGGCTTATAAAAGTTGGCTTGTGTTTTTTATTTTTATTTTTATTTTTTTATTTTTTTTTATTCAGTATCATTAATATTATTGAGTTAAATTTAAAAAGTCTTACAAAATGACTATATTAATTAATAAAATAATAAATAATTATTACAAAGCAGTTTCAGTTTCAGCCAAGACTTTTCATTTCGGTACATCCCTAGATTTTTATGTAAAAAGACACATTTTCAGGGTGATACAAGACCCCACTGTGAAATTATCTTGCTTATTATACGGCTACTTGCACATATGTAAATAATTTAACACAAAATATGAATTTCATCATATTTTATTACCTCAAGACGACTCGCAGTACCAGCTGCAGCTGTCTGTTATCTGTTATCAGTTGTATCGGTTTTTGTCGTAAAATAACAGACCACCAGATGGTGCAATTGATATCAGAAATGAGAACTGCCATTAGCCGAGTAAAATTATGAATGAATGACGCATAGTAGTTCTGCTCTAAGCATGGACAAGTTTTTGAAAAGACAACAAGTGTCAGGTAAACGTAAAGTAGATGATGAATGTACTTCAAAGATCGCAACTACAACAAAGAGAAGAAAATATGAGAAAATCTGTTTAAAAAACAATGAATGCTGTTACATAGTACAAAAAATAATACATAGTAAAGCTGCATGCTTTACTTTTAATGTTTCTACTCTAGTGACTAGTTCCTTGTTTAGTTGTTTTTAGTAAGTTGTCACACACTGAATTTTAATTATTGCATTTCAAATAAATCCTTCTGAAGTTGTGTTTGTGTTTATGTGTAAATGCAGGGGTGGGGCTTGAATTTTTTTTATTCTGCAAAAGGGGGGCCTGGCAGAAAAAGTTTGGGAGCCACTGCTGTATTTCATATTGCTGTAAGGTAAGGTTTAGGGTTGGCGTAGGTGCACACATTTATAAAGCCTCACACAACATTAATATCATGCTGGAAGCAAAAGCTGATAGGTGGCATTTTTTGCTGTTGAATTATGCTATCATCTGATTTAATGGGAGGTAGCAAAATCTGACAGTATAACACAAATCGCCAGATTACTCTCGTATTTGCATATTCGTGGTGGCAGTGTCATTGACTGGACAAATGCAGCATGTGACCAGTTTACATAAGGATTCTAACATTGGTCATGGACTTTTCAGACTATAAATCGATCAATAACTCTGTTAACTTAATCAATTATGGAATGAGTTCACTTCACCTCTGGATGTGGATACGGACCAGGGCTGCTTTTCCCAAAAGCATCGTAAGCAAAAGTTGATCGTATCTCCATTGTTGACAATGGCTCTTTAATAGTTTGTAGACCTGACAGGGCGGTTGTGGCCTACTGGTTGGCGAGTCAGACTCGTAACCTGAAGGTTGCAGGTTTGAGTCTCAGGTCCGGCAGGGATTGTAAGTGGGGGGAGTGAATTACCAACACTCTCACCACCCTCAATACCACAACTGAGGTGAGACCCTTGAACAAAGCACTGCTCCAAATGCTCCCTGGGCACTGAAGAAATACCACTGTTCTGGGTGTGTTCACATGTGTGTGTGTGTGTGTGTGTGTGTGTGTGTACCTGGTATTTATCATGTTATGGGGACCAAATGTCTCCACAAGGATAGTAATACCAGTCAAGTTTGACCTGTAGTGAATTTCGCTTTCGGCAACCTAGGCAGGTGAAATAGTGTAGTGATGGGTACTCATGTCACAGCTGATGTTATGATTCTTGGATCATGTGTCAATTAATGTGTGGTTATGAGTACATCACATAAGAAAGATTGGTGGGATCTCTAACTTGTAGAACCTCTTACTGTATTATCAACACAAAGAAGACACAAGCTGTAATAAAATAATTTTATTAACAAAAGCAAAAGATATACAAGAGTAATTAACAACTACTTAATTAATACCATGAATGGAAAAGGAATAAAGTGCATAAGATGCATAAAATACAAGTAATTATGTTGGGTGTTGCTATATCAGAGCTACGTTATCTGAAAAGATAAACTGTTGCTACTCTGAAACAAATAAGGTGAAGAACCTTATGCATCAAACAAATACATGTAAGATTTGTTATCAACTGTAAATTAGAAAATCATATACTGATAATATACAACAATGCCAAGGTCTCTGGAAGAGGTTTGGAAGTTTACATTCGCTGTGGTTGAGTGAGCAGTCCGGTGGTGGCGACGACTTCCACTGGTTGCACTGGTGGCAGTACAGTGGGGGAAGGAGCAGGAATCCATTTCGACAGCCTTGAACATGAAGCGCTGTAGGATGCTGATCTCCTGGAGCACCAAAGGGTCCCAAGATCTGGAACACGCAGATGTGGCCCTGAAGTAGGTGTTGAAGGTCCTTAACTTGAAACACACAAGCAAAAGTACCCGAAGTGAAGGTTTGCTCACCGGAGCTTAACCTTGTTGCAAATGTCTGTGTGTCTTCTGCCTCTCCGGGCAAGAGACTCAGAACTTGGTCAATTGTCTCTCTAGGATGGAGACTCAGGATGCTGCATCTGTTGTTGTCTTGCTGGACGAAGACTCTGAACGTAGAGTATCTCTTTCCTCGCAGGCACGAGGCTCAGAACGTGGTCTTATCTGTTGCTGCCTCAAAAGCTGGAGACTCGGACTTGGTATCTGTTGTTGTCTCACCCTTGCGGGTCGCAGACTTAGAATAATGTAGCTGTTATTGCCTCTTCCCTTACAGGACTCAGGCCCAGTACGGGTATCTGTTAGTCTCTCTGGATGAAAGACTCATAAGGAGCTGATCTGTTAGCATCTCCTGGACATGCCGGAGAACGAAGGTGATCTGTTTCTGTCTCTTCTCTTACTGGACTGAGACCCAGAACGGGTATCTGGTAGTCTCGCTGGACGAAAGACGAAGCAGTTGTTCCTGTTGCTGCCTTCCTGGTAACAGGCCAGAGACTCAGAACAAGAAGTGTCTTTTGAAAGAGTACCTTTATCCCCTTCCGATAAGGAGGAGATTGCAATTTGGTGCTTCTCCATCTCCGTGCTGTGATTGGCTGGTTCTATCAGAGTGGGGGGACACATGGATGCCCACTCTTCTTTCCTCCTGTGGAATTTATTGGCATTGTCCAAACTTAAATTCAGAAAAGTGTCACTAAAGTTTTACCGGTGCATTTCTCACTTTCCAAACATTAACCCGAACACATTTGGCAATGTTACAAAGACATTAAGTCCAAACATGATGGGAAAAGACTGAACTGTAATGCATGCATTCAGTTGTCCATTAACAGCTGAGTTTGTGTAAGACGTTGCACTACACATCACTGTCACCAAGAATACTTATTTCTCTGAATAAGTATAAAATGTGTGTGTTGTTGTGTGCATCTGTTTTAAAGTTTGAAAACATAGTTATGAATGGATTTGGATGGATCTTTGTGATCTCTCTTTGTTCACCCACTGCTGCTGCAGCTGGAGGTCCTAAGGAATTTTTATGGTCGGTCACAGGCCAAAACCTTAGGAATCAGTCTTAAGGTGGGTGAAGGTCAGAAACTGCATTTTGACCAATAGGAAGTTCTGTCCTTCCTGGGCTTGGTACCAAAGGTCTTCTTCTTGTGCTCTAAGAGATGTCTGGCTGTTGTCCTGGCATCTGTATCTGATGGTGTTGGACAGTTTGCTTACGTTAGTTCACAAAGACCCATTCAAAATGTAGCAAACCTCTGTCCACTATTGTGGTCAGGGAGGGGCCCCCTTGCCATAAACTGGGCCCTGGAATGTGCTGTCCACTACACTTGTGGGGACATTTTTAGGTCCCCATGAGGAAACAGGCTTATAAATCATGCAGAATGAGGTTTTTTTTTTTTTTGTTGAGAAAATAAAAGTGTCTCCTGTGAGGTTTAGGTGTAGGGCAATAGAAAATACAGTTTGTGTTGGGTTAACTAATTACATTACTTAGTTACTTTTTATGGAGAGTAATGCATTACGTTACTTTTGCATTACTTTTTAAGTCTGGGCAGGGCTTGCTTCTTTGTTTTTAATATAAAACAATCCTAATGTAAAAGCTTTTACACCAAAAGTGAAATGAATTCACCTCAGGCTGAAAGAAAAGTACATTTATGCATGAGATCACTCTTCAGCTATTAAAAAAAAAAAAAAAAAATGGAACACAAATGTTAGTTTATCTAAGTAATTTTTGCTTATTAGTACAGTTGAACTGCATCACTGAAGGTCAGCAGCAAAGACACTGGTTAATAAAATGGGATTAAATACATAAAAGATATTTGTTTTATGTAACATATTTAATTATTGCAGGGTTGTGTCATATTTTGAGTTTGCATTTCACAGTTTTTATTCATTTTGAGGAATACTGAATCTGTTGTTTGTGAGTGAGATGAATTAATGCACGTTCACATTTAGTCTAGAATACAGTAACATGTTTACTCCCAGTTTCCCAACAGGAGACTTGTCAATCAATAAATGGGGAAAAGAGGAACTGGCATTACTTAGATATTTTCTTAAAAATTCAAAAGTAATGCGTTACTTTACTAGTTACTTGAAAAAAGTAATATTATTACGTAACTAGCATTACTTGTAATGCGTTACCCCCAACACTGGTTTGGACAGTATAAAAACCATTATGACTATTGAATGTCCCCATAAAACATGGAAACACAACATATATGTGTGTTTGTGTGTGTGTGTGTGTGTGTGTGTGTGCACCTGGTATTCATCACGTTATGGGGACCAAATGTCCCCACAAGGATAGTAATACCAGTAAATTTTGACCTTGTGGAGACATTTGTGAGGTCCCCATGAGGAAACAGGCTTATAAATCATACAGAATGAGTTTTTTTCAGAAGGTAAAAGTGTGCACAGTCTCCTGTGAGGGCTAGGGTTAGGTGTAGGGTAGGTGTAGGGTGATAGAAAATACGGTTTGTACAGTATAAAAACCATTACGCCTATGGAATGTCCCCATAAAACATGTAAACCCAACATGTGTGTGTGTGTGTGTGTGTGTGTGTGTGTGCTTGGATGGGTTAAATAAAGAAAAACAGCATTTTTTATGTAAATTATTTTGTAATCCAAAATTAATGTTTGATGGCAATGTTTGAGTTTTGCTGTTTTCCTACAAAAGCAGTTTATTCAATGTAGTGAAACAAATCCTCCACTGACATCCATTTATTTTTTTATTTTAAAATATTTATATTTAGAATAAACCTTCTGTGATAACACTTTTAAATAAAAAAGAAAACAACGCTTAATTAAGTACCTTTTTCTTTTCTTCATCTTCTTTGTGACAGACTTTTTATGCTGTGTCTGAAATCACTGACTCTGATGACTATTTTTAAAAGGTGATAGAAATAAGAAAGCACCAGTCTATTATCATTTTAGGATGCTGTTGCCATTTTTGTTTAAAATATATGTCAGGCACTTAGTAAGCACGCTGTCTGAGGCTGAAAATACTGTAACCACACCATGACCCCAGATGACAGATATTTATCTCTATATGTATCTGCTTTCATTTACTGGAACCTTTCAGACTGAAACAACAGAAATATCCTAGAGTCTGCAACTCTTGAGCATGACTGTTCAACTGCTTTGTAACAGTATCATGCATTTGCAGAGGTTCTTGACACATTCAAGACATGTTCTTCAGTGTTCACTGAATATATTTATAGCATTGCTCGTGTTAGGCCCCCTCAGTGTGTTAAACATCAGGAGATCTGTCATAGCCACGTGATGGTATATCATTTGCAGCACAAACCTTTGACACCCACAACCACACAATCATTGTACGAAAAGACAGGTTAGAGAAACAACATTTCATACTAAGATTTATTGCTTTTACAAATATTTGCTATATGTTTAAAAATGCTGTACATTTTTAAAGGCATTATCGTTAAAATTTTAGCCTACTGTTCTTGTTAAATGATGATTAAATGATTAACGATTACATTTTATACCAATATTGTAATTTTCTTATCTCAATATAGATAATGGGGCACTTCCAGATTTACCTTTTTGTTTTCTTGGGATTGCTTCTAATGACCATTTCTGGAGAGGACGATTTAGGTGAATCAAAAGAGTGTGAGGATGCTCCCTTCATTCCAGGATACAATCTTGCTGGAGAAGGATTTGATGTTGTGACCATGGAGAGAAAAGGTACTTATGTGATCAACACAGAAAAATGGGATTTAGGAAACGGCACTTGTAAATTGCGCAAAAACAAGTACATGAATGGAATAAAACAGAAGCTACCAGCAGCAGTTGTGTTCTGGAGGACCTTGCCAAAGTGTTCGATGAAAGTCTCCAGTCAGATCTTTGAATCAAGTGAAGCAATGGTCAATGATTCATCATCAGCACTCTCAGTCAGCTGGAAAGTTGGTATAGATGTAAAGGCTTTTGGAGCTGCAGTTGGAAGCACTCATTCCAGGGAAGCTAAATTTGCAATGACAAAATCCAAAGAGGACAAATACAGTTTCACTAAACATGAAGTTGGATGCAATTTTTACAGGTGAGAGAGCTGGGGTCTTTTTTTTACCTCTCATTTATACTATTAAAAAGATGATAAATATGCAAAGAAATTAAATTCTTAATGACAAACTTTTTCTTCTTTGATCCCACTACATTTAAACATGTTTATTGTTTCTTTACAGATATCGTGTAGCTGCAAAGCCTCCTCTTCATGCAGAGTTTCTTGAAGCAATCCAATCACTCCCTACAACCTACGATCCAGACGCCTACCGCAGTCTGATCACCACATATGGCACTCACTATACCACAAGTGTCAAGTTAGGAGGACAAATGAAAGCAGTAACAGCCATCAAAAGCTGTCAGGCAGCAGTGAGTGGACTTACAGACACTGCAGTGAAAGACTGTTTGGATGTTGAAGCCTCTGGTTCATACAGTGCAGCAACTGTGAAGGCAGAGGCACATTTTTGTAAAGAAAAGAAAAAGAAGATGGGCACAAATGAAAAGTTCAGCTCCATGTTTAATGAGCGTCAGACAGAGATTGTAGGAGGAAACATAAATGGAGAAGATCTGCTTTTCTCTGGTTCATCACACCCAGATTCCTTTAAAAAATGGCTGGAGTCTTTGAAAAGTCTTCCTGACATTGTGCATTATTCTCTGAAACCCCTCCATTTCTTACTGAGTACAAAACACCCTGCAAGGAAAGGACTGAAGAAAGCTGTTGAAGAATACATCATTCAAAATGCCCTCATGAAGGTTTGCTCTGAGCCTTGCAATATTGGCAGGAAGTGCAGCGCAAGAGATCGATGTGCTTGTGTCTGTGAAAGTAGTCGAATGATTAAGTCTAACTGCTGTCCAACTGCAAAAGGACTTGCCACCCTGAAAGTCTACAATCTCAGAGCCAAAGGTCTGTATGGAGATGTACGTACTGAAACAGATGGCACTGTATCTGTTACATTTGACTCACAAATAAAGCACACTGAGACCATTAATGATAATGACAATCCACGTTGGCCAGAAACATTTGAGTTTGGTCCTATTAAGATCAGAATGGCCAATAAGCTAACTTTTGAAGTATATGATGCAGACAGCTCCTGGAACAGCGATCTCCTTGGTAAATGCTCTTTTGATCTTAGAAGTGGAATTGTGACTGATGCTTGTGTTTTTAAATATGGTACCTTCTTTTTTACCTATGAAGTGAAATGTGCACCCAGTCTGCAGGGCCCACAGTGTAATGAAAACAAACCTTCTCCAATGGCTGGGCCTCTGGCTGATATTTTCAGCTCAAGAAACGGTGTTCTGGTTAAAGACTTGCCGAGGCTTGAATTAGCTCTCAATAACTCTGATAAGTTCACTTTCAAGAGTACTTATGAAAAGCTGATTATTCTGTGACATGCATCTTGAATTCTTTATGCATGAAAAAATAGCATAATATAACCCGACAGCACTTTCATCTGCTAGAAAAACAAAATAAAAATACAAATGTAACTTTTACTTACTTGTTGTTTTTGCATTAATAAAGCATTTTTAAAGACAAATTCTTTTCCTCCTTTCTTTCTTTTTTTCTGAGGTTAATCTTACAAAATGCAGAAGCAAATAACAGTACACTAACTACAGGCAATGCTGCTCCTGCCCCATTTGACATCATAGACGAGAAATAAGAAACTTCACCCTCATCACTAAGTGAGCAAACTGACACTTTTTTTTTTTTTTTTTTTTTTTTTTAACTGCAGATTCATATTTCATTCCAGGCTAATATTTGCAGGCTGCAACTTCATATCTTATATCTTCAAAGCTCATATCTGCATCTCTTTAAGTTACCCATACAACACATGAAAACTAGAATACGCTAGCCGTATATGTGCAGCACGGAGTGGCACTCTCACACCATATAACATGACAGAACACTAGTTGTCCAGTGATAAAATAAACAAATGATACATTATATAAATGGCTAATGACTAATGATTTTAAATTAGTATATAATTAATAAATTACTTTTTTTCTTCTTCTTTTTTGTTAAGCCATTCTTAAAAAACTATTGATTCCGTTTGGTTCGATAACTCTGTAAACTTCATCAATTATGGAATGAGTTAAATTCATCTCTGGATGTGGATATGGACCAGGGCTGCATTTCCCAAAAGCATTGTAAGCCAAATTTGATAGTAGCTCCAGGGGCGGATCTAGAAAATAATTTTTAGGGTGGCAAAGGGGTGGCATGGGGTCTATGAGGGGTGGCAACACCAAAGCAAGCCCCCATGCATAGTTTTTGTGGATTTATAGTCTGACATACACAGTTGTGTTCACAAATATTGCATTACCATTAAGTAATCATCTATACTGTTTAAAAAAAATAAATAAATAAATAACAACATTTCAGTGTCCATCATGGCACCAAGTCAATAAACATTATATATATATATATATATATATAAACTTTAACTGGTTATACAGTAAATGTTTCTGAGCTTGTATCACGAAAGACGACATGTGATTCTATTAAATTACTACTTAGATGGTATAAACCACATTTTAGTGCAAGTTTAAGATGTTATGTCAATGATTTAATGTTAATTTCCTAACATTAGAAAGAAATATTATAATATCAAAGCAATGAAACTGGATCAGTTTTGAAAACAGTGTTTGATTTTCAGTTATTAACAGAGGTGGGAATGTCTATAATCACCCAAAACACACTATCAACCATATAATCTAGCAACACCCCAGCAACTGCATTGCAAGAGCCTAGCAACCACCCAGAATGTCCTAGCAACCAACTAGCAACACTTTAGCAAACATTTAGAACATCTAACTGAGCAAACTATTTATGTTTTTAAACAAGACTTTAAGACAAGCCAGCATAAATTTGTCTTTCAAACGTTTTAATCTAGTTATTGCAGGTATTTTTAAATGCTTACAATAATTTAAAAATTAATTTTTACTCCTGACACAAGACTATATCTCTAGATAGTCATTTTTCAGTTCTGCAAAAATGCAGTAGGCTACACATAAAAAATGTTTATAAATAAAATTTGACAGTCACACTTTTGAAGGTGTTTAACGTGCTACAGTTTACTGTACATATAGAATAACTAAAGTCCATCATCTAATATACTGGTATTGTACTTACACTGTATGTGTAAGTACCCATGTAAAAGATTCGTTAATTTCTCTTCTCTCTACGTTGTTGGATGCAGATGTTCTGATTGGTGTGTCATCAGTTTTGCTAGTTAATGTTTAACTTACTTATTGTTAAACTTTTTGAGAAACGTGTCTTTGTTTTGAGCACTGAATGAATGGTTTGGGGAAAGTGAGCAAACTAAAATCAGTTACATTTTGTTAACAATAGAGAAAACTGCAATACGACCTAATGCTTACCTAACTCTGCTATTAGTTTCCGTGATCGGCATCTTCTTATTGATTTCATGCTATTATTGTTTCGTCGGATACGGCAAAAATGCCTATATCCATGATGAAAGTGGAGCGAGCGGTCAGAGAATCGGATCACCAAACATATCCGGGCGGGATCAGATTTCTCATCGGACTTCTGAGTACTAATTATCTTCACGAACAAAGGTAAAACTAGAGTTGGGGTACTCGGACTCGGACTCGAGTCCGGCCACGAGTACAATTTCTAGGCGACTCGGACTTGTCACGGACTCAAATGCATTTTTACTCGGACTTGACTCGGACTCGAGCCATTCGGACTCTGAAAATATGCCGAGTCCATCCGAGTCCAGAGACAGTTGACGGAAATGTCACTGACTCGATGCATTATCACGAAAGTGATATTCAGTATTTGCATGTGTTTTTAAGTCTTGTCCAGTAGGCTACTTGAAAGCCGACGGGTTTATGTGCGCTTACACTCAAAGCGCGCTCACAGAAGGCGCCTCTCAGTCAGTGTGCGAATGCCGAGTTCCGCTTCTAATATAGGGTCAAAAAACAAAAAAAAAAAATTACTCACTTTTCTTGACTGAATCACTTATTAACTTTAATAAGAATCGTCTTTAATGTATACAGTGAAGATTTTGCAGTGTTTTATTTTAAAATTTCTGTAATAGCCTTTAGATAGACCTACCTAAAAAAAAAAAAAGAAAAAAAAGAAAAAAAAAAGAAAAACCTAAAAATTTTATTTTAAAAAAAGATTATTTTTAAAAAAAAATACTATTTCATTTGTATTTTTGATTAATATATTTATTTATCCTTTTGTTTGTAAGTAAGAGGCCTACTTGGAGTGTTTACTTGCCTTCAGTAAGCTTGAGAATGTTTGACTTACATTAGTTGATTATTTTTTGCTGTAATAAAAATTATTATTATTTTTAAACATGGTGGCAGTTCAAAGAAAAATAATTTTTCTAACATCTTTGCAGCAATAGTTTTAATGGGTCCAAAACGACCTTGGGTGTGCATGATTTTGTAATAAATTAATGGCACATCATGAAATGTTCTTTATATAATGTAATTTAGCGTAATTAATGTAACTATAAAATGCATTCAAAAAGAAAGCAGGTGTGAGTTTGCTGTGACTTATGGAAAGTATAGGTAGGGCTTTATACACAGTGTGTACCATTGTAAAGAGGTTTATCCCTAACAGCCTCATTTTCATCCAAGAAAAAAAAAAAGTCATATAAAACCCCAAAACACACACAGCCACAATCAGAAATAAAAGAGGTGCATTTTCTGATCTTAAGGTCCCATTAAACAAGATACCTGCTTCTTTACCCCCACCCTTGAATTTATACATTTACTATATCAGTGAATAAAGTCAAATACTGCCATATAATTTATCACATTCTAAAACCTGTTTCACTCTGAAATATGTCACAAGACATAAGTCAGCTATAACTACTGTTACATGACTTTAAGTTTGCTAAGCAGAGCAAACTTTTCAACTAATATTGCATTTTACTGGTTGTAAAGGTTAAAAATAGAGGTGCCCAAACTCAGTCCTGGTCCTTGGTTTAGCTCCAACTTGCCTCAACACACCTGCCAGGGGGTTTCTAGTATGCCTAGTAAGAGCTTGATTAGCTGGTTCAGGTGTGTCTGATTGGGGCTGGAGCTAAACTCCAGGCCCGAGTTTGAGAACCCTTCGAGTTAAAACAATGTTAAGATACTGACAAACAGTAGTGTTTACTTGGACTCGGACTCGACTCAGACTCAGCCCTTTGGGACTCGGTCTTGTGTCCGACTCGGCCCATTTTGGACTCGGATTTTTAGTTACACTATGTAAAACAATTCGTTAGTGAACTGGACCACGCTTTGTGTTTTTGACTCAAAAAGAACCGGTTCATAACAGTCATTTGCTAATGGAGCCATCTACACAGGGCACGCTGCATGCGCGTGCAACCATCGTGCACATTTTATTGAAAGATGTGTTTTTTACCATTATTTTGCATTACACTGTCATCATATGAATTACAGCAACGCAGATGCTGCCTGTTCATACGCGTACACTTAGAGCTTGATCTATTAGCGCATTGGTCATGTGGAATGAATTTACCTGTGTTCGACTTCATCTACGGCGATCAACGAGAGTAGCCGAGAGCAGTCGGGGGCAGAGTTAAAAACGGAGGCGTCAAGATGGACACTTTTTACTTTAAGAAGTGAATTAAATGCAATTTTTATCAAATACACAGACTTTTCAAAAGCGTTTTCATGAGCAATAGAAACACGTTTCATATACTGCTTAATACAGCGCCATCTGAACAAGAATAATGATCAACATAAACATATACTATTTAAATACTAATAAAGTGGGGTTTTATATGCTTTTATCAGTGTTTTATGATAAATCTGACTCAATATAACATTACGACTACAGTAAACACACTTTTAATGTTCTAAAAACACAGATTTGTGAGCATTATCGGACTAATGAGAGCAGAAAGTGTCAGACTTGACAGCTCCGTTTTCAACTCCGCCCGCGACTGCTCTCGGCTACTCTCGGTAATCGCTGTCTGTAGCCATAGATGAAGTCGAACACACCTAATCAGTTCTCTTTAATACCGCGTGGTTTATATACACGTTGCAGCTGATTGGGCTAACATTTTTGACAGACCCACCAAACAAGAGAAAACGTATCTCAAACCCCGTTGCACACTGTTTCCAGTAAACACATCGTTCAACACGGAAATCGTAGCAAAACGTTGAGCACCGGTGTGAGCTTGAACATGCCCCGGGTCTACTTTCTGCATAAGTGGAAAAAAAAGATTAATAGGCCATTTGCCTAACAATAAATATTTCATTAACGTGTGTCGACCAAAGAGTTTTAGCCAGGTACAAAAAAATGTCAGACGCTCTTCTGAAAACGGCCAGCCGGTGGCGCAATTCAGAACGCTTTGGTGGCACATTGTTTTTCCAGCTGAGATGGTGTCGTTGCTATGATTTAGGATATCCACGGCAGCAACGTATTACTAGCATTTCATTTAAATAAATGCACATATAAATAAATAAATAAAAGGGCAAGGGCAAATTAACTTGTATTTATTATGGCAGTGCATAAAAATTCGGTGTCCCAGTTTGCTAAAAAAGAACATTTTATGCACCATTCACACATGGTAGGGAGCAGGTATACATTTCTTTCATACCAACTAACATTTTGAAAATACGAACATTTTAATTTATTCGAAAGTTTGCGTCAGAACGGCTTTACGAACGGTTTACACACAAATTCATTCTGCTCGTGTTTCATGAATGAGGCCTATGATGGTTCATAGACCTGATGGGGCAGTCATGGCCTAATGGTTAGAGAGTTGGAGTAGTAACCCAATGGTTGCAGGTTTGAGTCTTGGGCTGGGTTGTAGATGGGGGAGTGAATTACCAGCATTCTCACTGCCCTCAATACCACACCACAACTGAGATGAGAGCAAAGCACTGAACCCCCAAATGCTCCCTGGATGCTGTTCACTACTCTATGTGTGTGTGTGTGTGTGTGTGTGTGTGTGTGTGTGTGTGTGTGTGTGTGTGTGTGTGTGTGTGTGTGTGTGTGTGTTAAATGCAGAGCACAAATTTCGAGTATGGGTCACCGTACTTGGCCACACGTAACCCAAATCCATGTCGTTCCAAATCAACATAGACTTACAATGCTTTTTTGAAATGCAGCCCAGGTCTGGGTGACTACGGTACTACGGTAATTTCTGGATATAATTCCCCAGTTCTGACTGACCTAATTTATGGAGACTGACAATCCTTTAAGTGATTAGAATTATTAAAATGTGATAGGGTGTTATCTGTATGTCAGGTTAATAGTACACTAATATTACTTTTATATCCTATTTGTCAGGCATTCACCACAGCCACCCGCACCATCTACGTCACAGCACACCTGCTCCCAATCACCTGATTACTGATTGCCATAACCTGTTTCCACTTTGCTCCACCCTTTATAAGCCGTCAGCAGTCAGTAGCTCATTGTCTGGTCTATGTTCACACTCTGATGCTAGCTCCAGACCTCTCTGCGCACTCTCAGCCGGACTCTTCTGCAAGCTTCCTGGATTCCTTGTTCATTTCCCTACGGACTCATTTCATCCACTCCACTTATGCACAAACTTACAGATAAGCATTCCATTTGCTCAACCCTTACTTGCACTTCAGAATATCATCATTGTCAATAAAACTCCCTGTTGGTTTGCACCTAATCTGGTCTCATCCTTGTAACAACGTGACACTATTGTTATACAATAAATAAAAATGAGTTTATAGTCATAAACGCAGGCATTTTTTGTATGTATTATACAATACAAAACCATTTTATGTCTGGGAAACTAATTTATTATTGTTAAGCAGGTCATAAACATCTATTCGTGAACAGAGTATATGACAGTAGTTTTGTCTAAACAATCTTAGACTCCATACTTCAGTGTTACAGTGTAAACGCTATTACTTTTATATTGTGTCATTTTTATTTTACAGAACATTAAAAACATCCTGGCCTTTTTTTTTTTTTTTTAGAACATGAAAAAATCATCATGAAACACTTGATGCAATGAAACATACTTCATAACTTTTCACTTGATTGCACATGTAGTCAGGAAATATAGTTTGCCAAAAATCTTACTACTATAATGTGTACAAGTTATGTCACAGTAACACAACAACTAACGTAAGTAGTAGGGATGAGCGAGTACAGCATTATCTGTATCTGTATCTGTATCTGTTAACCATATGAATTATCTGTATCTGTATCTGTACTCGGAGTGGGCGGGGCCTAACCCGGAAGTGGGTGGGATTTAACCTGGAAGTGGGTCATGTTGTCTTGAAATGGGCGGGGCTTTAACCGGTATGTTATTTTAAGCATGCAATTGATATGGGTTGATCAGAAATTGTTATATTTATTGCTGATTAGAAAACTATTTACATGACAGCATCAGCATTGAGCTTCAGATCAGTGGTTTTGATCATGATAACAAACGAACTATATACAGAACAAGTTTTGCAACAATGAATACAACACATGCGGTTGCAATTATGAAGTAAAATGTAATGAACAAGAGTTTTCATTTCAACATAACTTTCTTTTTTTAACCTTGAGCAGTGTGATTTTTTATTTATTTATTTATTTTTTTGGTTCTTTTTTATTTTTTTTATTTCCACACCAGGTATGTGTGAGTGTGTGTGTGTGTGTAACTAATTAATTTGTAATACTACTACTTCCTTTTTTTATTTATTTATTTATTTATGAAATACAGAAAGAAAGTGTCAGACACTCAGTGCGTGAAGTAAAAAAAACTGGTCAGAGCCAGCTGACGGTTTAAAAAAGAAAAAAAATTCTCCGACAGGCAGAGACGCGAGTCGCTTTTACCAAGCACCACGTCTGAACAAACCCCACGTTTACCAAAACTCTACTGGTTAAAAAGTAAGTACTACAAACAAACCAAAGTAAAAAACAAACCTGAAGCTGAAGAAACCCTAAACGTTAACGGAAAAAAACCCGCAAACCTGAGTGACTGAGGGAGAGAACAGGTCGTTCTTGAACGATTCGTTCATTTTGAACGAATCTTTAATGTGACTCGGGACGAACGAGTCGCCTCGGGGAGTGATTCGTTTAGTCGCGCATGCGCAACATCCTATTAGGTTCTGTACTGGAATTAGTTCACCTGTTTTAGAGTCGTTCGTTCATCACGTTACAGCCCCATAAGGTAAAGACCCAGGTAAACAATGAATAAATCTTTTCTGTTTCTTATAGCATTATAGTTTTGTTTTGTTTGTAGTGTGATCAACGTTTGTGTAAGCAGTAGATGTGTTAGGGAGGTAAAACGTAACATTTTAATTATATTTTGCTAAAATGAACGAAATGAACGAAATGACTCGAAAAAAGATTTGTTCATTTTGCTGAACGAGACTCAAAGGACCGAGTCGGTAAAATGATCCGAACTTCCCATCACTATTCTGTGTGTGTGTGAGCAGAGCGGGACACAGCAACACAATAAATCTGTACGTGTGTAGGGGAGGGGCGCTGTGACTAGCCTATCACAGAACGCAGACACAGTAAACTACCCAATGAGAATTTTTATTCAATCCGAGCACAGATATTGACTCGTATTACTCGTATGATACTCGTACTCGGCAAAAGTGCTTTATCCGTGCCGGATACTGGTTTCAGCCGAGTATCCGGCTCAACTCTAGTAAGTAGGCTAATAAAAGAAAGACTTACTGCCTTCGGTGGATCTTGCTGTCCATCACATCGCGCTCTTCCTCTGAGGGAAATATAAATCTTACTCCTCACAGCGCTGCTTCTTCCAGTAACAAGATGCAAATAGCCGAGATGAACAATGAAGACAAGTCTCGCTGCTTTGTTTACGTTGGTATGGGCGGTACGCCGCATGTGCAATTAAAAATAATGAGGTCTGACAAGAAAGACTGGACATGGCGTTGGTTTCATACAGATTACGTTAAAACATGATTTTTTTTTCAATAAGACTTACATCATTTAAAGTAGACATGTTAAGCTTTCTATAGATGTATCTCTGATGTCTCTGTGTCGAGTATTCGAGTTTTAGTTCATTTTAGTGACGCATTTCTTAATGACAGTCACAGAGAACGCAGCAGACTGCATACCCTGTTTGTTTTATTTATTTCACAAAACCACAGATGTTGTTGTTGAGTGTACACAAATAAAAGTACACTCCTTACAGATTCAACTGATGTATTGCTGCCACAAACCGCACCTGCGCGTTTTTCGACCCCAGAGGGTTAAAGAAAGGGGTTATTAATCTAGATTTAACCTAACATAGTGGTTCTTCCTGTCAAACAATGCTAGTAAGAATGTTCTAGAATATGGGCGCTAAATAAAGAAAGAATCTACCGCCCACAGACAATTTTAAAATTCTAGGTATTTTCCAACTTGAAATGGATTCTAGAATCCCAACCATCTGACAGGGCAAAACAGACACTACTGAAATTTTGATATTGCTCTTCTAATTGAGCTGGCTTATGGCACTTTTCCATATGGTGTGGGAACTGTCTTGTCATCATTCAAAATGGTCAGGAGAGACCAATCACATTTACGTCCAGGAGTAAAACATGGCCAGATTGTTCAAAGAATGAAAAAAACACATTGAGCATTGTGTGTTGGGTGTGCACATTTCATCATCTCTTCGCTGATGGATCATCACCCACCCTCAGTCACTGCATGTAGGTTCCAAAGGTGCTGTACATAAAGTACTTAATAATTGGAATTGCATTGCAATGCAGACAGACTGTTCAGACTGGTAGGATCTCTGACATGAAAAAAGACACCATTTTTCCCCATATCTTTAACAGATCACTGGAGTTGTGTAAAATTGTGTAAAGCTGCTTCAAACGCTCATTCATAAACCCAAGATAACAAGACTTAACGACTACAGATCTGTAGCTCTAACATCTGTTGTCATGAAGTTGTTTGAAAAACTGGTTTTGGCTTATCAGACGGACATCACTGGACCCTTACTGGACCCCCTGCAGTTACCAAGCAAGCAGGTCTGTGGATGATGCAGTCAACATGGGACTGCACTTCATCCTGCAAGATTTGGACAAAACAAGGACTTATGTGAGGATCCTGTTTGTGAGCTTTAGTTCGGCCTTCAACACCATCATTCCAACACTCCTCCAGACAAAACTGACCCAGCTCTCTGTTCCTAGCTCTGTCTGTCAATCGATTCATGTCAAGCGGCCGCACCACCAACACTGGCGCACCTCAGGGATGTGTCCTCTTCCCACTGCTCTTCTCCCTCTATAACAACAATGGCACATTTAAAAACCCCTCTGTCAAGCTCCTAAAGTTTGCAGATGGCACCACACTTATTTGCCTCATTCAGGACAGTGACGAGTCTGCTGAAACTGTTCTACTCAGCCGTTAATGAGTCTGTTCTCTGCACATCAGTAACTGTCTGGTTTGGCTTACAGTAGCTACAAAATCAGACACCAGAAGATTACAGAGAACGGTTTAGACTGCCGAGAGGATTATTGGTACTCCCCTGCCCACCCTTCATGAACTGTACACATCCAGAATGAGAAAAAGGGCTCAGAAAATCACTCTGAATCACTCACATCCAAGCCATCTCATTTTTGAAGTTTTGCCATTATAAAGGCTATAAAGGCCCAAACATCAGGACAGCCAGGCACAAGAACAGTTTCTTCCCCCAGGCAATCTGCCTTACGAACAGTTAAATGTCCCCCCCATTGTGCAATAAAAATATGTGCAATAACGTTATATTTATTTGTTACCACCTACATCCTAATACATCCCTACATCTTATTCTATTCTATTACTATTCTACTATCTATAGCACAACTGTACGTACAGTTTATTTTATTTTTCAATTTATTTCTCTGTTTATGTCTATTTATATTTATGTATGTGTATTTTTATTCCCATCTTATTTTCTGTTATCTGTGTGTTGTTGTTGTCTCTGTGTACTGGAAGCTTGTGACACTAAAATAAATTCCTTGTGCGCACAAGCATATTTGGCAATAAAGCCCTTTCTGATTATGATTCTGATTCTGGCTGAAATGTTCTATTTTAGACATTGACCCTGTGCTGTTCAGGGTCATAGAAATTATCATGACAAGTACAGGTAAGAGTGATGACCAGGATGTGAAACCTTAGCTCTCTCTAGGTCATGAAGTTTTTGTGCAGTCTGGCTGTTTGTTGAGGTGACGGAGAGTAATTATTCCACTGGCTTTGGGTAAATAAGTTCTGAAACAGCTACATGCAGGATACTGTGGAGACTTGCCTGCATGAAAGAGATAACCAGGAGCTATTTTTGGTGGCCAGGAATGAATGGGCAATTTGAGGAAAAAAGCTACAGTCATGTCAGAGCATTTTCAATGTACCAACTTGCAACAAATGGTCTCACAGAAAGGTTTGTCCAGACCATGGAACATGCCTTGAAAGTTTTGCTATGACAGCACACTTCATCAGCATCTTTATAGCTTCTTACTGAGCAACCATCATGTACCACATGAAACCAAGCTTTTACCAGTTGTTCAGTAGGGAACTGAGGTCAGCCTTTGAGTTGCTAAAACCAGAAAAGATCAAAGAAACTGTAGGCTCACACGTGCTAACACAGTGGAAATGGCCCAAACTGGGTTCCAGTTACCGTGGATTCACAAACAGGCCCAGTTTTGTACAGAATCAAAACTGCTGGAAATCTTACCAGGAGGAGGCACTCAGATGAGTTTCTTTGGGGGTAGTTGTGTCATTTGTATAAAAGTTACAATATTGTTCATTTTGTAACAATGTTATTATTACAACTTTATGTCATTGTTTTATAAAATTTTGGTTAATGTTCAAAAATTGATGATAATTTTTATACCAATAATGATTTAACAGAAACAAATCATGGAGCATTTGCGGGTTTACAGACAAAGAAGGAAAATCAACACGTTTTCTTTGATGATGCTCGATCAGATGACGTCATCACCGGAGTGCCGGTACCTGGTCACATTCTTACTCCCAACTCGTCAAATATTGATGCTTGGTCAGGACCACTTTAGCATCACTTTTCAACGTGCAGGGTCCTCAGTTGTTTTCAGTTGTTTGCCTTAATTTAATGGTTTGCGTGCGTAATTATACTTTTATTGGAGCACATAACCCCACCCCTACCCTAAACCTAACAGTTACCCACTGCTATAAAGCATGTAACAGGCAAATTTAAGTACAGTTACAGGTATTTATTGCAAAAACTGACCATAAACAAGCAGTATAAAAGCTTTACAAACAAGTCCCATTGCATTCAGAGTCTTCTGAAGCCATTCAGTATCATTATGCGATGAAGAGAGCAAAACGTATCTCTTTCTGAAAGATACTCCTGAGCATTAGCATGATGCAATTGGTCATGAGACACTCAAGAGCCAATGGCATTTCACAACCAAAGCTGACATAATACTTCTTCTGGCAGCATTTTTTTTTTAATTCTCGCACAAATTGCAGCACACAGGATGAGATTTACGGCGGATGAACACAGCGATCGCATCTATTCCTCTCAGAAATCAATCGTTTTGCCTCGGAAGACTTGGATATTTTATTTTTAAATAAATTATGAGTGTAGTTGTATTTGCCTGTTATATCTGTTATGACTTCGGTCTGATTGGCAGGTTATTGGTCTTGTCTTGTATGTGTTTATTGTCAGGAGCATGTGTGTTTTGACAGTTTGCCATGTGCTTGTTGTCATTGTGGTTCCCCGCTCCATCGTTATCTCATTAACTACTTTAGCTGCTGTCACACCTGTGACTAGTTAGTCCCTCATTTCTTCCTCCATTTAAGCTCCTCTCGTGTGCAGTCTTGTGTCTGACTGTTGCTGTGTGAACACGCTATGCTCTGCTTGTGTTCTGTTATGTCCTGCAGCCGCCTTACCCTCTCTGTCTTGTGGAGTGTCTGGAGGCACATTTGGACTCACCCCCTCTATTTTATTGGTTTACTGACAAATGGTTAGGTTTAGGGGCAGGTTACGTGCTCATAAATGTGTAAATAGTGTAATGTAAATGAAACTGTTGTGACTGTTTACATTGAAAAATCACACCCCAACATATGCAACAAAGGCAAATTGATTACCCAATACATACTTTGATCATGACGATAAATTTCCCAGTGCCTTTTGCGTCAGCATATTGACACCAAGGCTTTCTTATTTAAAGCAATGGACGACCCTGCTTGTCGAAAAATGACGCTAAGGTGGTACCCCGTGTGTCAAAAAGTGACGCCAAAGGGTTCTTACCAAGCGTCAATATATGAAGACTTGGGAGTGAGAATGTGTTGGGAAAATTGATGGTTGAAGATTGAAGGTATCCTTTAAGGGATTGGCAGCCACCCCAGAATTTAGTGGACTATGACTTAAGGCAGGGGTGTAAAACTCAGTTCCTGGAGGGCCACAGCCTAAATTAAATACACCTGATCCAGCTAATCAGGTCTTTCAGTCTTATTTGAAAACTACATGGTTTGTGTTCTGGAGCAGGGTTGAAACTAAGCTCTGTAGGGCTGCGGCCTTTCAGGAACTGAGTTGGACACCCCTGAGTTAAATCTTTACCCTTTTGATTTTGGGCAGAATAATCCTCAGGGGTAGGCTAGGTTTTGAGAAGTCTCACATAACCAGAATTTCAGATTGACGGCAGAAGTTCTGGATTCCATAGCAGCTTTCATTGGTCAAGGACTGCCTGACCAACATGTAAAGCAACCAATCACAGTTTTGTTTCTTGTCATATTTGTACGCATGAAAATGTAAAGTTGATGTCTCTACAACAACAGACATCTAATAAATAATTTATTCAAAAATGCTCTGCAAGTTTCCCTCAACAATGGCTCTGTGAACTGCATATACTTTTGGAAATCCAGTGTTTAGCTGATCCTGATACAGTTTCCTTCTTCCATTAGGGGGTTTGGTGTCACAACGGCTTTGTTTTCAGGTGGTCCATTTAATAACGCGCCACACAGGTCTCCAAAAAAATCCTGTAGACTGGGGTCTAATGTAGTCTACTCTGATTCGAGATGATTAGATGAAAAAATGCCCCACCCTTTTGAAAAAAAAAACAGCATATGCTGGTTAGGTATGTTTTGATGCTGGTTTAAGCTGGTCCTTTGCTGGTTTATGCTGGTTCTTAGCTGGTTCACGCTGGTTCTTTGCTGGTTTATGCTGGTCCTTGACCAGCAGCATGACCACCATAAACCAGCAAAGGACCAGCATGAACCAGCTAAGGACCAGCATAAACCAGCAAATAACCAGCATAAACCAGCTAAGGGCCAGCTTAAACCAGCATCAAAGCATCCCTAACCAGCATCCCAGCATCAAAACATACCTACCAGCATATGCTGTTTTTTTCACCAGGGCAGTTTACTTGAATTTAACTCTACTAAAATTAGTACAGGTTAATTGTGTTCATTGTGCCCTAATGTCATTTGGGTCACAAGAGTAAGAAGGGGGGGAAATGTTGTGTATTGTGTTATTCCATGATTTTTCCCCTTTAAAGATATTATATAACTGTCTATGTGTTAACACTACCACCCATTTGCGGATGGTATTGACAGATCTATGAACCTGACGTTACCATACAAACGTCAGAAGAATTGTCATAGCCACGTCACAGCATATATATCACAAACATGACAACCACAATCACACAGCCATCATACGAGGAGAGAGGTTAGCAAGACAACATACTTTCATTTTTTAACAACTCATCTGTGAATTTAAGAAAAACCATCAAATTAATCATTATGATTTTAAAGAAATGACTGGTGTTTAATATATTTATAAGTATAATGTATTATAATGTTTGTAATTATGAAGTAACAGTATTGTTACTTTTATAACAATGTTAAAGTTACAATTATACATCATGGTTCTTGTTAAATTTTTGTTTAATGTTTTAACTGTTCATTTTTACACCAATAATGATTTCACACAAATGTTCCTATCTCACTACAGATCATGGGGCAGTTGAAGGTTTACGTTGTTGTCTTGGCATTGCTTCTTCTGACCACTGCTAGAGAGGATGACATAGGCACATCAAAACAATGTAAGAATGCTCCTTTTGTTCCAGGACACAATCTTGCTGGAGAAGGATTTGATATCGTGACCATGGAGCGAAAAGGTTCTTATGTGATCAACATGGAAAAATGGGATTTGGGAAACGGCACTTGTAAATTACACAAAAACAAGTACATGAATGGAATAAAACAGAAGCTACCAGCTGCAGTTGTAGACTGGAGGACCTTGCCATCGTGTTCAATGAAAGTCTCCAGTCAGATCTTTGAATCAAGTGAAGCAGTGGTCAGTGATTCATTATCAGCACTTTCAGCTGGCTGGAAAGATGATTTAGATGTGATGGTTGCTGGAGCTGCTGTTGGAAGCACTCATTCCAGGGAAGCAAAATTTGCAATGACCAAATCAAAAAAAGACAAATACAGTTTCACCAAACATGAAGTTACATGCGACTTTTACAGGTGAGAGATCCGGACTGTTTTAACTCACTAATACTGTGAAAAAGACAATGACTATGAAAAGAAACAAAAATTTTAGAAGTTTATTGTTTTTTTTGTTTTTTTTTTTATAGGTATCGTGTAGCTGAAAAGCCTCCTCTTCATGCACAATTTCTTCAAGCAATCAAATCACTCCCTGCATCCTACAATCCAGATGCCTACCGCAACCTGATCACCACATATGGCACTCACTATACCACAACTGTCAAGTTAGGAGGGCAAATGAAAGCCATAACAGCCATCAAAAGCTGTCAGGCAACAATGAGTGGACTTACAGACACTGCGGTGAAAGACTGTTTGGATGTTGAAGCCTCTGGTTTATACAAAGGAGCAACTGTGAAGGCAGAGGCACATGTTTGTCAAGAACTGAAGAGGAAGATGCGCACAAATCAAAGGTTCAGCTCCATGTTCAATGAGCGCCAGACAGAGATTATTGGAGGAAACATAAATGGAGAAGATCTACTTTTTTCTCGTTCATCACACACAAATGCCTTTAAAAAATGGCTTAAGTCTTTGAAGAGTCTCCCTGAAGTTGTGCATTATTCTCTGAAACCCCTCCATTTCTTACTGAGTACTAAACACCCTGCAAGGAAAGGACTGAAGAAAGCTGTTGAAAAATACATCATTCAAAATGCCCTCATGAAGGTTTGCTCTGAGCCTTGCAAGATTGGCAGGAAGTGCAGCGCAAGAGATCGATGTGCCTGTGTTTGTGAAAGTAGTCGAATTATAAAGTCTAACTGCTGTCCAGCTGAAAAAGGACTTGCCACTCTGAAAGTCTACAATCTACAAGCCAGAGGTCTGTATGGAGATATATTTACACAAACAGATGGCTGTGTATTAGTTAAATATGACGGTAAATCCAGGCGCACTGAGACCATTAATAATAATGACAATCCACATTGGCCAGAAACATTTGAGTTTGGTCTTGTTAAGTTCAGAATGGCCCATAAACTAACTTTTGAAGTATATGATGCAGACAGCTACTGGAACAGCGATCTCCTTGGTTCATGCTCTTTTGATCTTAGAAGTGGAGTTGTGCATGATGCTTGTTTTTTTAAATATGGCACCTTCTATTTTAACTATGAAGTAAATTGTGCACCCAGTCTCGAGGGCCCAAAGTGTAATGAATACAAACCTTCTCCAATGGCTGCCCCTCTGGCTGATATTTTCAGCTCAAGAAATGGTGTCCTGGTTAAAGACATGACAAGGCTTAAATCAACTTTCAATAATTCTGTTAAGTTCACTATCACGAGTACTTATGGAAAGCTGATGATGTTGTAATCTGCATCTTGAATCCATCACATGCTTGAAAAATCGACCAAATATACCCTAACAGCTCTTTCTTTCAAAAAAAAAAAGTAAACTTGACTTATTTCTTTTCCCATTGCTTTTCTGTTTTATTTTGTGTTTTCGCATTAATAAAGCATTCTAAAAGACAGCTGTATGTGTTTTCATTCTTTTTTTTTCAGAATTACAAAATGCAAAATCAACAAACAGAGCACTGTGCTGCTCCTGCCCCATTTGATATCATAGACTAGAAATGAGAAACCCCAACTTAATCATTTATTGAGAAGTTAATATTGCTCGGTTATATATGCACAGTTATATTTCATTCTCCGTGATGCTATTTGCTGGCTGCAACTTCACACACAGCTCATATCTGTATTTCTGTAAGTTACCTCAATGTTTCCCATGGGATTTTGTGAGACTGTGGTGGGTGGACCTTACATTAACACAGTTGTTTTAGGAAGCCAAACAAAAAAGAACATAATAATAATAATTAATAATAATAAAATATAGTTGCAAACAGCAATTACCGGGGTTCGAGCATATAAGGCCTTTGAGGTGCTATAGCTTTAGGGTGTAGTCCAAACCAAAATATATGACTAACATTTTCTTTTATTTTCTTTTAGTTTTGTTTTCTTTTAGGTTTTATAGACTTTTGGGTGCAGTAGATCATGATCATCTTATTACATTTTTACATCTCCAAATGCAAATGTTCAACATTTTTTTGTCTTTTTTGTCTTTTTTATCTAGAGAGTCCAGAGAATTTTATTGCAGTGGTTTTATTGATTTTGAGTTAAAAACCTAAGACTAGTTTACAGAAATAGTTTTTTTCAAGAACAGTTGGATTGACAGCAATGGTCCTGGAGGCAGAGTTGTTCAGAATGAGGAGATCTATCATATTATATCAAGATCTAGTGTTTGTGTGAATATATATGCATTTTTTTTAGCAATTTGAGGCCATTTACCATAGACAGCTTGTGTTTTTGAAGCCTTTTTAACTGTTATAGCGCCACCTATTGTCCGATCTTCACGAAACTTTGCATGTTTGTTAAGAGTCATCTGACACATTAGTTCTCACTAATTTTCATAAAGTTTTGAGTTTTTGTTTAGGTTTCATAGGCTTTTGGGTATTTTTGGTGACGCCCCTTTTCTAAATGACCCCGTTATAGCTAACCAAAGGACAAAATTATTATTATTTTTTGATAATTATTGATCAGACCAGAAGTATAAATTTGGAGAACTGCACTAATCTATAAGATCTATCAAATGATATGCATATTATGTGGATATGTGAAACACCACGTGATTACAGAGCCATAAAACTCGTTAGAGCCAACTAGTGGCTGATTTATTTCAAAATTCTTTAGGGCCATGAGTCGAACTAGTGGCTGATTTATTTTCAAAAATCCTTTAGGGCCATGAGTCGAACATGCCCAGTGAGTTTCGTACCGATCGACCTCCGTTAACCTTGTCTAATAGGTGTTCAAACTTCATTGGCCAATGGTGGCCATGTTTTTTGAGATACGCAAATGTCCTCATAGTCACATGTGCCACTTCGGACAAAGAGACTGCATAACAATTTTCAAGTCGATTGGACTAGCGATTGCACAGTTACAGTAATTTTTATGTTTTTTCCACCTTATAGCGCCACCAAGTGGCAAAGATGTGCAGAGTTTGGTGAAGATATCTCATTCTGTTCAAGAGTTATAACTACATGTAGCAGTTGGCTAACATTAGCGTAGAACGTTTTGTCGTTCCTATGCGACTGTGAGTCAACCTAGGACTAGTTCGCACTTTGGTTCGCAATTTTTCGGACTTTGTACGAAAAATCTGTACACTTTTGTTCGTCTTGACCCAACGATGTAAAGTTTTTGAGTCTACGGCAAAAAATATGAAAAAAGATTTTTTGCACTGTAGTGCCCCCTTTAGGCCGATTGGGGCAAGCTTTTGGATCTGAGTAGCGGTCAAGACTACTACCATCTGACCAAGTTTCAGCTCTCTAGGCCTTACGGTTTGGGCTGCACAATCAGTTTTAGGGAAGAATAATAATAAAAAAAATCCTGACAATTACAATAGAGTTTCAGCACTACGTGCTTGAACCCCTAAGAATAATAAAAATAATAATAATAATAATAATAATTTATATTATTATTCCTAAGACAGTCAATAGCCAAAAACAATAGCCAATATTGTAAAACAATCGCACAGTCAAATAAATTAAAAATAATGTTTCACAGATATATGATTTTATTTTACACTACAGTAGGGCAATTACAATACTTTTGTACTAATATCTACACTTGCACTTGCCACACCTGCCAATGGCCAGTGACTTTACTGGATTTTTTTTTTTTTTCTCTGTAGCCATTTAAAACCACTGCATTTTAATCATGATACAGTCAAAGATGCTACACACATGTAGCATGAGCAGTTTTTATTTTATTTAAATTTGAGTGTATAGTTTAAAAATTTGAAGCAAGAACATAATAGTCTGACATTACCTTTGTGAAATTTTGAAACAAAACATCTGAATAAAAAAAAACAGAAGACGGTCTGAATGAGAATGCAAATTCACTCTCTGACAGCAGGTGGCGCTTACAGAGCAGCAGCTCCTTGGCTACAACTGAAAATAAAGAAGCTGCTCAGAGACACGGAAAACACAGAATAACGAACTGATTGCATGAGCAGAGTGAACGTTTCGCTTCGAAATCCACAGTGCAAACAAGCTTGATAAGATGGGAAGAACTGTACTTAAACCACATATAAAACCCAGAATAGACCAGCTGCAAATGTGCAGCGTCCAGTTCACTGAAACGTTTGCTCCCTAAAAAAAATCCCACAATGCACCGCACAAACTAGGAAGCACTGATGATCACTATGGTCCCTCACCAGAAATTATGTCACATTTCTAAAGCACTAAACATAAACCACAAAAGCTAACTCAATAAACATAATGACGTTAATGACATTCTACTATGTTGTCCATTAACAGTGTATGTAGTCATGTCACTGGAAATTGAGTAATCACTGTCCCAACGTGGACAATAGGGTCCTTACCAGTGACCGGATTCGTGTATGCAGTATACTGACATACTGAGAAACAAGTATATGAACTTAATCTTAAATATCTACAAACATGTAATGGTATTTTTATGCTTTAGAACAGTCAAAAATTACATGTATCTTTAAAATATTTTGTGTAACTACAAGATGTTCATGGTTTATCACTAAATTTATATCACAGACAAGGCTTAAGCCTAGTCTCAGACTAAAATGTAAGTCTGAGCTGAAAGAAAATTGCACTGACTGATCTTAAAATATATCAGTGCCTTTGTCTCAAGATGCACACCAGTACTGTTTTTTTTTTTTTCTAAGACACGTTTATAAAAAATTACTTAATTGTCTTAATTGAATGATGGCCTAATCCTGGCTTAGTCTAAATCCTGTCTGAGAAACCAGCCCATAATCTTCAAACATTTGCAAAATATTAGAACATTATTTTACAATTTGTCAAGGACATTTTTTTGTGGACTTCAGTTTGAGCTTTATGTTTAGGAATGTGAATGAATGAGCATGGTTTGCTATCAGCACAGGCTTTTTTATAACGCATTACATTCAAGAACATAATCCTCTGAATGCTTTGTGAACTTTCTTCTGGTTAACAATAAGTCACAGCAATTATCAAATTATTAAAAATGTAATTACTGAATGCCAGGGCTTTTCACAATTTAAATAATAAACCCTGGATAAAGAGAATTCAGTGTTATCCTGCTACATGGCTCAGGGGTTTCTAGACCATTGATTGGCCACTAATTGTTAATATGTTAATTTTGAAGTGTCAGTTTTACATTATTATTACAGTCAAATCTGAACACAGAGAAAGCATTTTGTTACTCATAATAGCCATTTATAATAGCTTGATCAGTTGCACAAAAATAATCAGAATTTTAACTTTAACCTGATATAATAAACTGAATATAATAATATAATTCATATTATATAATAATTAATCTGATATAATAATCTGAATATTGACTGAAATATAATTGACTATTATATTTCAATATAATAGTTTATACAACAGTTCTTTCTGGTCCTCCAACCTGACTGGCTGAGAGGAGTGTGATATTGTAGTGAAAACGATACTCCAACCATATCACCGTTTGTATCACTCCGCTTGGGGTATTAGCAAGTGTCATGGTGGACACCCAAATCCACTAAAATTTTATAAATAATACTGTGACACAGAATGTACTTGTTTAAACTTTTAGTATGTTAATATGAAGTTTGTTCATAAAGATAACATGTATTTAAAATTTTTCTTTGATGTTTTGCTTGATGTGAGCTCCCGGATGTCAGCAGCCGTTTGGTGCTCATGAACCCGCCCTAAGCAGCCTCACCTCGACCAGATCTTCTGGAATTTTATGCTGGCTCTGATGTCTCAATGGTGGTTAAACAATGAGATATATTTTGTTTTGGTAAATCTAACAGGCAGTTTTTGGTTTTAGTAATCTATTATTTGTTCCAAAGCAAATAATTTTGGCTGAGGACAAAATCTCTTCACAATATATTTTATGTAAATTTAGTGCTGTATTTCAAAGCATGATTTCAGAGTACTAATTTAATTTTTTTGTATTTCTTGTTTTTTTAGTAAAATCTTTCAGTGGCTAGGACACACACACACACACACACACACACACACAAGTAATGCTAATAGCAAGATCACATTAATTTAATAGGCAGGACATAATAGACCAATGAGGGGGTTGTGTTTTCTGTATTTTATTAGGTTGAAAAAGGCGCGCAGTTAACTCCTGTAATGAGCCTGGTTTGAAAATGTAAGAAGTAGTAAGTACAAATATTCATGTAATAATGTAAGAAGTGAAAGTAAAAAGTTGTCAGAAAAATAAACAGTGGAGTATTGATTCCAGAAAAATCTACTTAATGAAGTATTTGGACTTTGTTACTTCCCATCACTCCATACACTGAAAAAAAGAACATGTAAAATTTACTTAATAAAATCCTCGTAACAATTTGCACTAACAATGTTTAAGTAAAATTTACTGCTATAATTTTCAATAAAACGCACTTACCAGAATCAAGTAAAATCTATGTATTACTATGACTTAAAATGTGTTAAAATATTAAGTAAATATTACTTAATTCTATTTAATGTATAAACTATATTTATTCAAAGCATTTAGATGAAGTCTATATATATATTTTTTTAATATAAACCCACAGCTGTCCTTAAAATAGTAAATTTTATTTACTGTTATAAGGTAAGTTTTATTCAATATTTCAATTAATTTATTAAATATATGTAATTAAATATTTCTAAAAATATAGTAATTTTGTCTGCATTTAAATAAACCCACACACGGTATAGACAATTAACATTTATTTTGTTCCAACATTAAACAATGACTCAGTCACACAAATGTATGGTTTTTAAAGTTACATAAAGCAAAACCTCAGTTTTTTTGCATGACAACTGTTTCCCTAGGGATTGGAGTCCTGAAAACAACTAAATTTTTCAAGATCAGAAAGTGTTTTAACCCCAAGAGGAATACAAAAACATGGGATGAGTTTTAAACAATCATGGATGTAATGCATGGATATAAGATTTTTTACTATTTCAATAAAAGTAACAATCCTCTCGAATAGTGCAGTTTCAACATTCAACACAGCACTCTGGACTTGTGCATTACAACATTAAATGCATAAAATATAAAACAATGCATAAAATGCATAAAAACATTTTAATAAACAGTTAAAGATGTGCTTTTACGAATTCAGGTAAACTTAAAATAGTCTAAAACAAAGCAGTTTCAACAATTAAACATGGCACTCTAGACTAGTGCTCCAAACATGTCAAAGAAAAAAAAAAAAGACCAGATGCCTTAGCTGGCACAAAGCTGCAAACAGTTCTAATAGGCAAGTGTCTTCCCACCACTGTTCACAATGGTGAAACTAAATTCAAAAGCAAAACTTTTAATTATCTACACAAGTGACCAGAAAAACATTTTGTCTGTCCAAACGGTCCAATACAACCTGGAAGATTTAAAAGTTAGTTGGGGAGTATACTGGCATCCAAAAATGTGCAGTACTTGCAATGGCAAAAGCATTTAAGAAAGCAACTTCGACTTTAAAGCTTGTACTTTTGGAGACAGCTTAATTCCATCCAATTCTAGAAAAAGTTTCTGAAACACCTCGAAAGTGTAACGCAATGCTCTGGGGTATGCGAGGTTGAGGGCATAAATGAGTCCCATAAGCAGTGCACAAGCTTTAGCAGTATTGTGGCATCCCGGCAAGATCTCCTTTCCTTCAAGAATAATGGATACGTCCACTGGATCCTTTCCATCAGCTCCATGGACAACCAGAATCTTGAGGGTGTGTAGCGTTGTGTCACCGTGGTTGTCCTCATGCACAATTTAGACAAAATAAATTACTTGGATTTTACTGAAAAATGTAAACTGAAGTAATACAGTATAGATTACGCTTAACTGAGTCAAGCCTATTTTACAGCGAGCCAGGTTTAGTTAAACATTAGTCGAACATGACATAAGAGCCACTACAGCCAAATAATGTTACCCTTAGCCATAAATGTACTACTTGACTGTGGTATGTTGAGGCCAGTTGGAGCTAAACTCTGCATGACAGTGGCCCTCCAGAACAGAATTTGGACACCCCTGCTTTAAGGTTAACCTTTACATCAGGGGTGGGGAACCCTGGTCCTGGAGGGTCAGTGTCCTGCAGAGGTTAGCCCCAACCAGCTCCAACAAACATGCTTTGAAGTTTCTAGTAGACTTTGATTACCTGGATCAGGTGTATTTGATTAAGGTTGGATTTAACCTCAGCGGGACACAGACCCTCCAGGAGCATAGGTTCCCCACCCCTGGTGTATGTTATGGTAATATAATTTTAACATTTTAACATGACATTGAACAAAAAACACTTTACCTGGCAATCTTCAAACAGTTCCTCTTCCTTCTCGCCAAGGTACAGTATGAGGCTCCGGATAACGGCTTCACGCCTCATCTCAATGTTTTGGTTCTGTGAACATTATTATTTTCAGTACATAACCAATATCCATAGAAAACAAACTACCAAGTGATAATACAATGGCATACAAGCAGTGATTTGAGTGAAGACCACAAGAGAAAAGTATGGAAAGATGGAGTCTGTCTGGTGGTTGCTTTTGTAGCGTGTTAAGCTGTTTGTTACCATTCTTTGCTGTTTAAACTGCTAAATATATTTACACTACACTATATTACACAGTATGTAGCAATTAAGAAATGTCTGGGTATTCAGATCACTAGGTTTAAATCTAAGACTTTAGTTTTCAAACAGATAGAAGTAACATTTATGCTGCAATAATTTAACAGACTGTAATGGAAACCACAAAATGAAACATCCCATGTACTTTGTTACATCTAAACGTGATTGGTGCCAACATTTATAGTTGCCTTTAACTGTTTTGGTTTCTTATCTTTAAGTTTACCCCAAGGTTTCTGATAGGCTGATCAAGTCTGGATAAGACCCAACAATTGACCTCTACAATAACAGTCCTTATCTGTGCTGTGTAAAGTACTATATAAATAAAAGTGATTAAAACTGACTATTGAGTGAGGATTGATACTGCATGTGCATATGTGTGTAGTGTGTGAGAGACAGACCACATTCCTGAAAAAAGTGAACAAGCTAAATTTAACATAAACACACCTGACTCAGTATGTCCATGTACGGCCTCAGCTTGGTGCCCACGACACCTCCCTTGAGCTTCATTAGGGTAATAATTTTTGGTGTGTAGGTGTCAAGCCTGTTCATGAAGCTCTGTTCCAGGGAAATTGTAGTTAATCTCCTAAATTCTTCTCTTATCTGAAATGACAAGAGATCAATATTTAAATAATACTTTTAAATTATTGTTTCTGGCCAAACAAGAGGGCTTAATAAAGGGAATACATTTACATACCTCAGCTTCACAAAATAAGGCTGGCCATCTCTCCTTGAAGTCTTCAGCAGCTGGAATACCACTGACAACCTCAAGCCTTCGATAGAAGAATGTTTTTGCCATTTTTTCTTTTATCCCTTTATGGTTGTTCTTTTTTTTTCACCTCGTCGAGAAGCTCCTGCCTTTCCATTTCAAGGCTATCAACATTTTCTCCATTTGGATGTGGGGGTAGGAAGTTTACTTCCGCTCTCTTCGGTCTTTTGCAGTTCTTTGCAGGAGTTTGCTCACCAGGTAATTTCCTTTTTAAGGAGTTGATGTCAAGCTCGGGACAAGGTACTTCAATCTTTCTCAATTTAGAACGATAATTGGCCATCTTATACTTAAGACGCTACTGCCACCCATACATACCTGAACATGAGGTACCAGGCTCCCTCAGACAAGGATGTTTCTTTAACAGAGCTTCTACAACCACCTTAATTTGAAGCCCAGTAGGATAGGCAGTGTAGAGGAATATTTCTTCTGCAAGCTTCTCAAGCACACCAGAGGTAATGCTTGGATTATTAAGAAGTGTCCCATCACTTCTAAAATCCTCATTTGCTTTCTGAAGGAGAATTTTGACATTATATGAAAAGCTGGGTATCACAAAATTAGTTGGCCAAGCTTCTGATCGATACTCTGAAGGCTGTTGTAAAATAATGGTGTCCCATGAACTAGCTGAGGAACTGTCATCCTGAAAAGACTGACTGAGTGACACTGAAGGGGATGGATCAGCAGCTTCATTGACAGGAGTCAATGTGAGAATAACAGAAGGTTCCGTTTTAACTAGTTTGATTGTGTCTTTGTCCTTCAACAGGTCTGTTGATGTAAGAGTGAAGAACTGATTATCAAAATCTTTGTCCATATACATAACAGTGAAATCTCCCTGGAGTTGAAAACAATCCTGTGTAGCTGTCAAAAGTTAATCTACAGTTCCAGGCAATCCATGTGGAAGGGTTAATTTATGAACTGTAGTCTCATCAATGATAACACGTAGTTGAGTGCAGTCAGACATTATCAGAGACTTGGGCAAGCATAACTGCAAGAAAAATAAAGAAAAAGACCTGATTAAATAAGACAAGATCAAATACAATTTCGGCTCAAAATCACATTAAATTTATGGAAATTAATACACGTTTAAAACAAATTAGAAATAAGGCTGCAAGACATTGTAAGAATCAAATTTACAAACAATCAAATTAAATAAGTTTTTCAAAAAGTTAGGTGTTGTATAAATTTTAAATGGATAGATAAAAGAGAGACTGGAGAAAAAGAGAGAGAGTCTTTTCAGAAAGAATGTGAAAAGTATGTTAATTGCTATTTTTACATTTTAAAATATATTTTTCAAATTTGAAGCCAAAAATTCTCAAACAAATTTTATGCATCTTTTTGCATATTGTATTATTTGGCAAGTTATTACATATCACATTTTTTTAATGCTGTGCGGTCTTCGAATACACAAATACGTTTTGACAACTGACAAGGTGTCACACAAGAAAGCACAAGCCCTTCTGAAATTACCCAGTTTGATCAGCAGATGTAGTGTTTCAGAGAAACCATCCGATCACCTTGTACAGCATAAGCAGACAGTGGGTATGCGTCATCAAGTTGCGACTGCTCAATTACCTTGACTATGCCTGTGGACTCTAACTTGAAACATCGAAAATGCTCACAGTACCATGCACTTTGCAGTTTCACAACAAACACTAAATGGTCCTGAACAACAACAATTTGTAGTATTTCGGCAAAGTCAGGCAACCCACTGGTAGAC
The DNA here is from genome assembly GCA_012976165.1 of Labeo catla. Lineage (NCBI taxonomy): Eukaryota > Metazoa > Chordata > Actinopteri > Cypriniformes > Cyprinidae > Labeo > Labeo catla. Next base: position 5,751 of record VONZ01001738.1, on the reverse strand, counting down.
CCATATACCAACATCATGCCTACAGCATAGCTGGTGCCTTGAAATTCTGCAGTTTTAGTCAAATTAACAACAGTCTCCTTGGGAAATGTCTGTGCTAGAAAATCTTGCACACTCTCATTTACAACCTCAACTGGAAGTCTTGTCATCTTCGACACAGTGACAGCTGGTTTCTTGACATTTGAACTGTGCAGATGGTATGTGATCATCGACTGGTGTTTCTTTGCCATGGACATTAAAATGTTACGGAAACTGCTGGTTTGTCTCACTATCTTCTTGAAGAAATGGTGTTTGGCCTCAAACCTCATTGTCCATAAAGACACTAGTGGGCCAAATGCTTTGATGAGCTGTGGATAATGTTCCACAAAATGGTGTTTCGGAATCAATTTCTCATGTTGAAAAACACATTTAAATCTCCGTCTATGCTCTGCAATCAGGCTGTCCAGGTAACCAATGCTTTCATCATTGAAGGTAGGTGACATTACCAACTCAACAACATCTTTGAGTGTCATCAGTAACTGCCATGCCTGTTCCTCTTCTGGTACTTTGTCCCCAATCATAAGTGGAAGCAGCCTCAGCAAGCACCAATTTTTGTGGGCATTACCACCAATGGTTTTACGGGAAACAAATGTTTGTGGTACTCCTTGGGGACAATTAGTCTTGTCTTTCCACTTGTAAGGGAAGTTTTTGATGATTCTGTTGAGCTCTTCTAGAGAGAAATATTTCTTCTTTATCAGAAGAGCAAAACACAATGCCAATTCTACTGGTACAATACCTTCAAGTAAATCGTGGAGTACATCAGGTGGATAACCGGTTGTCACATGAAAATGACTTAAACTTTGAGTAAGTACACAGTGTGTTTTAACTCCAACTTCAAGTTCTTGAAACTGCGATCGTTCTCACAAAATCTGCAAGCATGTGACCCATTGAAACTTTCAACAAAACCACAGAGTGAGTGAGCACCAAGATTATCAGCAATCACAGAAAATACTGTGCTTTTTACAACTTTTCCCAAATGAGGCACAAAAATTCCATCTTCTTCAAGGCTTTTCAAATCCTTTAACAATGGCTCCAGCACTGCAGAATAGCCAAATTTTTTAACATCATCAGCCTTGGCCAAAACAGCTAAGTAAATGGATGATAATGCAGATCTCAATACAGAAGGAATATCGGCCAACACCCAGTAGACTCCAGTTATCTTATGTTTTTTGCGCAAGGTTCCTAAAGGATTGCAAATTTCAAAATCATCACAGTACAGTAAAAGTGAAAGTCTTAACTCCTGTCCGGATAGAAATTTGTTCTCCTTGAAGTTGGAACCATGACGAAAACTTGCATACTGACATGGTCTGTGGTGTCTCGCACTCTTGAACAGCTTATCCTGAACGTCCATGTTCTTTAGAATTTCTGACAAGGACTGGAACGTCCGTCCCTCTTTTTCTTCAAGTATATACTCCAATGGCTCAAAAATGGAGAAATGTTTCTGTAGGTACCTATTCTGCTGAAATGCTGTGCCAAGAGGACCTTTCTCATTTAAGGCTGCACTAAGGGGATTTAACTGGCAAACGTTATTTACCAATTCTGTGATTACCAGTTCTTCAAGATCACAGTTATGTTTTTTTAACGTGCTGTGGACAATGTTTTTGATTACCGGTTCAGATGCTGTACAAGTAATAAACCAAAGCTCGTCTATAATTTCATCAATGCATTTACTAGGCACATTAAAAATGCAGCCTAATTTAAGCAATAAGGAAGCAAGATGATCAACGATGACTTCACACAAATCTTCACTCTCTTTTACAAGAGTTTCTTCAGAAGCAACAATTTCACTTTCTTCTACCAAACTATCTTCAGTTGGCTGATCTGAATACGTCTGGAATACAGTATTCTTAAAATCTTCAAGGCAGTGAGGAGTGTGCTTCCTGCTTCTATGTGAAGCAAAAGTTAAATATATATTGGTACTGTAATCACAGTCTTTAAAAACACAATGAACAGTTTCGTGCTTTTTCAGATGAATTCCAATGTGTTCAAAAAATTGCCTCTCTGTATGACAATTAAATGAATTGCACACAAGGCATGAAAAGGAAACAGTTTGACTTAACTGTTGTGGTTGTGCATGGTCTCTACACAAATGTGCTCTAAGAGCCCCCCATCCTTTAAATGAACAAGGACAATTTAAGTGCAAGCAAGGCACTGACCAGCCCTGACCGGTATGTGGATGTTTCAGTCTGTAATGCTTTAAAAGCTCTAAATGTTTTGATGTCTCAAATTTGCAATACTTGCATGGCCAAGACATAAGAAGTGTACTGTTTATCCTTGATGACACACCAGGGTTGAATACCATGCATCTGAGAGATTTCCTAAGTGCAGTCAACCTGTAAATGAATAAACACAATTAGTTATAGTAAAACAACGGAATTAATAAAAATACATTATATTAAAGATAGCAAATTATGTGAGAACTAACTATTAAACAGAAGCTGAAATACAAGCAGGAGTTTTATTCTGATATGATGCTTGTTAATAATCATAATGCCAAGGTAACAATTAAATACATTCATTTAAACACATAAGTCAATGTCAGAGCTTTTCAGACACTTTCTGGACTGAAAAAAAAAAAATGTATCTACCTATTGCAATAGTTCATGATAGAGTACAAAAGAAGTTTAATCTCCAGTTATGTAGAGTCTAAATCTTAGATGGCTTATTATGAGTAAAATGATGCAGCTATTTCAAAGTATTTGTTCTATACAGTACTATTAATATTTGTAATGATATCACCAATATTTTTAACATTGTTTAACCAAATCTTTTGTCTTTTTTAATTCTCAGTTTAGTAATATATCTGAGAAGAAACGTTTGTGCAATCCACAAAGATTAACGTAAACTGTAGGAAGTATAAACATTATTGTGCTTTTCATCCAGGAAAAAAAAAATGCTTTTAGGGCAATTTTGGTTGGACCAATAATCTCAAGGCAAATCGTGCTATAGTCACGAAATGTGTAGTTTTTGATTCGTTTTCACACTATTTTTTCCTGTGTCACACGATTTATTTTATGTAATGTTTTGAAAGTCGTGGTAAGCGTAACCTGATCGCACTTAAATGAGGGGGGGGTAGCAAATTTAACCTTAAATTGAACCTTTCCTAATGGAAACTTCGAATCAGAGTTTTAAACAAATTCACTAGCACAAATTTCTTTGGTTTTAAACTGACTTCTATATGAGGGTGCTTCATGGACTGCAGTGGAAAACGCAGGCCTAGGTTAATGTAACCTAGAGTTAACATTACTACAGTTATACAACAAAGTCAATCGAACTTGACTAAAATTGTCATGGACCGATGCATTGTCATAAATTACTAAAAAAAAAGGCAATAACTTACCTTACATACTAACTTTGCATCCACGTGTGACAATCCCAACCGCACGTGTGGCAATGGCAACCGTCTATCTCTGGTCAAAAACGCGGGCATGTGATTTAGTCAGGCGGAATCGCGGATCTTCTTCTTCTTTCCAGTTAGTCACGCGGAAGTGAAGGTGCTAAGATTTTAGATTAAAATTACTCAGTATTTTAAGCTTTATGTGCAATGACTTTAAAACAGTTAAATTATATGAGAAAATATATAATACAATTTACTATTCCCACTCAGTTCATTTTATACATGAATTGTGTATTTATTTGAAATGTTACTTAGAAATTTTAATTCTCAATGAATTGTAATATTGCAATGTAAAAATTATGACAGTAAATCAAGTATATTTTACTATACCTCAAAATTAGTTTTTTCAGTGTACCTGAGTCTGTTAATGTAACATTTACTTGTGTTGTTTACGAGAGATACTTAACCTGAGTTGCTTATTGCCAACTGTTAGTCTTCCGAAATGGCTTTTTCGGACTATAATGGTAAGAATGAAACAGTTCTCAGACATGCAGCATTTTCATGTAGAGACCTGGGGTGCGTTTCCCAAAAGTATCATTAGCCAACTATGGTTGCGAGTTCAGTCATTACCAACATAGTTCAACTATTCAGTTTTTTCCGAAACCATAGTTCAAATGAATATTCGCAAACAGCATTGCTGACTTACGTGGTTAGAACTACAGCTCTCGACCTGTGGTTAGAACGACGTTGTGTCGAGTAGTGTACGACACTAGGGGTCGCTTTTGAGAGCCCAAACACCTCTGACAGTTTTGAGAAAGGCCAATGAAAATTGGGTGTGCAGATTTGCATAGCTGGCCACGCCCTGGACATCCGGGTATAAATAGGGCAGCGTGTGCATCTGCTCACTTGTTCTGATCTGAGGAGCCGAGCGTCTCAGCTCACTCAGAGGCGGACCAGAGATGTGGCATGGGAGACACAACGTCTCCGTTTCCTTCATCAGGGAACGAGGGTTACCATACGTAACCGAGACGTTCCCTATCTGTCGTACACTCCGAGTTGTGTCGAGTAGTGTACGACACTAGGGGTCCCCGTAAAAACACGCCACATGTCTGACCGCGTCACGAGAGATAAGTGCAGAAGTAACAGGGCAACATGTTAACGTAAGTGCAGCTCACCTCCTCTGTGACCATCCAACATCCAAGGACTGACCTGTACAGCAGGGTCCTGCAGCCGGGCCTTCCTCAAAGAGCGGCTGAGTGTCTTGAGATCGTTGGGAAAAATGCCTGTTCCCAAAGGAAAAGACATTACGGAGTTCACGACCTGCCCAACAGGGGAGGTTAGAGTGACATTATTAGACATGGGACCTGAGGTGGATCTCACACCCGGGGAGACGGCCAGACTCAGACCCTAGAGAAACCTGTTTTCAGGGGAAAACACCGCACCACAAGAGATATAGGTGGAAATACACATATGGGGCCACATAAGGAGCCACTACATATGGGGCACAATCCAATCATGAATAAAGGTGTTCATACCTTGTGATGGGATTCCATAGCGAGTTTCCACGCTAAACTCTGCCATGTCCAGAAGTGCCAAAGATGGAGATGGTGTCCAGGGTTCGCATCAGGAAACCTACTGAAACTCGGAAGCGTAATCACCATTAGGGGAAGCGCTTCATGCAAGCTCTACACCAACCAGTGTGCTGAGTCAAGAGTTAGCAATCAAGACTCTAACTGACACTGGTTCTGTGCGCAAATTGTAAAATCTGGCAAATGTGTTAGGTGTAGCCCAACCTGCAGCTCTACAGATGTCTGTTAATGAGGCCCCATTTGCCAGGGCTGCTGAGGCAGCGATGCCCCTGGTTGAGTGGGCTCTTACCTCCAGAGGGCAGGGTAGGCCTCTGGCCAGGTAGGCCATACGGATCGCGTTCACCAGCCAATGGGAGATCCTCTGTTTGGAGACAGCTTTCCCCTTCTGCTGTCCTCCATAACAAACAAAGAGCTGTTCCGAACGTCTGAAGGGCTGAGTTCGTTCCATGTAAATGCGCAGGGCACGGACTGGGCATAACAAGGTCAGGTTGGGGTCATCTTCCTGAGAAGAAAAAGCTTGCAAGGTCACTACCTGATCTCTGAAGGGAGTGGTGGGGACCTTGGGCACGTATCCAGGCCGGGGTCTCAAGACAACGTGAGAATCCGCTGGTCCGAATTCCAGGCACGAACTGTTCACGGAGAGGGCTAGGAGGTCTCCCACTCTTTGATGGAAGTGAGCGCAGTCAAAAGAGCCGTCTTTAAGGAGAGAGCATCGAGTTCGACTGACTGAAGGGGCTCAAATGGATCTTGTTGTAGACCTTGGAGAACCACAGCAAGATCCCAAGAGGG
>VONZ01001737.1:27500-103600 GCA_012976165.1 Labeo catla | reverse complement strand
AAAGTAATACAATTAAATAGCATAAAATAAAATTCCTGTTTGTAACGGAGAGTGAGTGACGAGAGACGAGCGGATCCACAAGCAAGCTTTTATTGAAGGGACGAGGCAGATACATGGTCGAACTGGCAGGGTCAAACAAAATAGCAGACAGGGATATCGTAGGCGAAGCACAATCGGAGTCCGTGAGTCAGGCGGGGGTCGAACAGGAGCGAACGGGAGCAATACAGATAATCCAGAGAGAGTAAACGATAGTCCAGGCGAGAAGTAAAAAACACGGGAACGAGGAAACTAGGAACTCGGGAAAACTAGGGAATGCTAACAACACAACAATACAATCCAACAATCCGTGAGGTGCACTGGGAGGATCGGCGCTTTTATCGAACGCCTGATTGGTCACGGGGGCTGACGCAATCAGTGCGGTGGAGGATGGGAGATGCAGTCCAGAGTGTGGTGCAACAGTCAGAGTGTGTAGGTGAGGTGAGAGTGACATCTGGTGGCGAGCGGACAACGGGACACCGACCAGATTCGTGACATAGCCCCCCCCCAAGGAGCGGCTTCCAGACGCTCGACGGGAACAACAGTCCAGGGGAACGGTGGGGTGGGAGCGAGACAGGGCGAGGGCTGGAGGGCCAGGTCCATGTGGGAAGCCCAGTGATTGAGGCAGGACCGACAGAGCAGGTACCCTCCAGGGCGGGGCCAGAGACGGAGCAAGAGCCCTCCAGGGCGGAGGTGGAGCAGGGGCCCTCCAGGGCGGAGGCGGAGCAGGGGTCCTCCAGGGCGGAGGCAGAGCAGGAGCCCGCCAGGGCGGAGCAGGAGGCGCAGCGTGAGGCGCGGGCGCCCTCCAGGGTGGAGCAGGAGGCGCAGGAGCCCTCCGAGGTGGAACAGGAGGCGGAGCGGTCCTCCAGGGCGGAACAGGAGGCGGAGCAGCCCTCCAGGGCGAAACAGGAATCTGCGTCACGGTCTGGGACCTGGGGAAAGCAGGGACAGAGGAGGCAGACAGAATAGGGGGAGAAGGCGCAGCAGCCCTCTGGGGCGGAACAGGAGGCGGAGCAGGAGGTGCCGCAACCCTCCGGGGCGGAACAGGAGGCGGAGCAGGAGGCGCAACAGCCCTCCGGGGCGGAGCAGGAGGCGCAACAGCCCTCCGGGGCGGAGCAGGAGGCGCCGCAGCCCTCCGGGGCGGAGCAGGAGGCTGCGTCATAGACTGGGACCTGGGGAGAACAGTGACAGAGGATGCAGACAGAAAAAAGGGAGAAGCAGAGAGTTTAGCGTTTAACGCCCCCTCCATAAGAGGTTCTACGGCAGGTGCCGACACCTCTGGAGGCATTGGCGCAGCTTCTCCGATGGGGAAGGCCTCTGGAACAGACTTGAGACCCGACGGGACCTCTGAAGCAGGCTTGTGATCAGAGGGGAGCTCTGGGTCAGGCTGGAGACCAGACGAAAGCTCTGCAGCAGGCTTGAGATCAGACGGGAGCTCTGGGTCAGGCTGGAGACCAGACGTAAAGCTCTGCAGCAGGCTTGAGATCAGAGGGGAGTTCTGGAGCAGGCTGGAGACCAGACGCAGAGCCCCTGGCAGCAGGCTTGAGATCAGAGGGGAGTTCTGGGAGCAGGCTGGAGACCGGGGACGAGCCTGGGCAGCAGGCTTGTGATCAGAGGGGAGCTCTGGGTCAGGCTGGAGACCAGACGAAAGCTCTGCAGCAGGCTTGAGATCAGACGGGAGCTCTGGGTCAGGCTGGAGACCAGACGAAAGCTCTGCAGCATGCTTGAGATCAGAGGGGAGTTCTGGAGCAGGCTGGAGACCAGACGAGAGCTCTGCAGCGGGCTTGAGATCAGAGAGGGACTCTGGAGCAGGCTTGAGATCAGACGGGAGCTCTGGAGCAGGTTTGAGATCAGACGGGAGCTCTGGAGCAGACTGGTGAACAGACGTGGCCTCAGGGGTTGATCTGTGAACAGATGTGACCTCAGGGGCACAGTGTGCAGCCCACACACACCAGATGGCAACCGCCATTAGAGGAAGAGCAGCAGCGGGAGGTTGTGGTGGGTCCAGTACACTGGTTATCATGATAGGCCGTGATCGTGGGATATCAGACGAGGCATGGCACGGCTCTGGAAGGTCAGACGAGACATGACGAGGCACTGGGAGGTCTGATGAAACATGGAGAGGCTCTGGGCCGTCAGGCGGGACGTGACTTGGTTCGTGGTGACCAACTGTGACTTGACCTGCTTCGTGAAGATCAGTAGTGAATTGACTTGGCTCATGAAGATCAGCCGTAACTTGACTCGGTTTGTGACGACCAGTTGTAACAGGGCTTGGTTCATAGAAATCCGCTGTAACATGACTTGACTCAGGGACAACAGCCTTGGCGTGACTGGACTTGGCAGCCTGACTGGACTTGGCAGCCTGACTGGACTTGGCAGCTACAGCCGTAGCCTGACTTGACTCTGGAGCAGTGGCTGAAGCTTGACCTGGCTCTGGAAAAACGGCAGCAGCTTGGCTTGGCTCATGGAGATCCGTTGTAACGGGACTTGGCTCCTGAACAACATGGCTTGACTCAGGAACAACAGCAGTAACGTGACTTGACTCAGGAACAACATGGCTTGACTCGTGGGGCACAGCTGTGACCTGGCTTGACTCTGTGTCTTGACCGGACTCTGGGGTAGCCGCCGTGGCATTAAGGAGCGCCATTTTAGCTGCCCATACCGTCACTAGAGGAGTGTCCAGCACGTGGGCCATCATGACCACAGGTGGCGTCCAGATGGCGGCCATCTTGTGGAGTGGCCTGGAGACGGCGGCCATCTTGTGTGGTTGCTTGGAGACGGCGGCCATCTTGTGCTGTTGCTTGGAGACGGCGGCCATCTTGTGCAGTGGCTCTGGCGTGGCAGCCATCTTGTGCAGTGGCTCTGGCGTGGCAGCCATCTTGGGCAGTGGCTCATGAAAGATGGCTGTAATCTGACTTGAGACAAGGGCAATAGCTCTGACTTGACACAGGAAGCACAGCTGCAACTTGACTTGACTCAGGAAACACAGCTGCAACTTGCCTGGACTCGGAGACTTGACTTGACTCAGGAAACACAGCTGCAACTTGACTGGACTTGGAAACTTGACTTGACTCAGGAAATGTCACTGTACCTTTGAATGGCTCTTGTATGGCAGCTGTGACGTGACGGAGCTCTGTGATCGCCGCCATTTTGTGAACGCGCACCGCAGTCGCCGCCATTTTGTGCACGGGCTGTGTTGTCGCCGCCTGAATACGATCGCGCTCCGGCGCGGCCGCCATTTTGTGAACGGGCACCGCTGTCGTCGCCATAGCTCGAGCGCGCTCCGCCACGGCCGCCATTTCACGAGCGATCCAGGCAGAAAACTTGTCTGTGGCCTCGTGATCCGGCGTTACCACCAATCTGCGCGCGGGATGCGCGGCTGCCATGTCCGCGTTGTCGCGTTCCTCCTTCGCGACCTCCACAGTACACGGCGAGCCCACACACAATAAAGCAAAGTTCATAAATCCTGCCAGAGATGAACGCGGACCCTCGCGTCTCAGCCTCGCCCTTAAAGGTTGATTTACGCCATCACAGAAGATTTCAATTTTTAGACAGTCCGGTAGGGTGGAGTAGTTGGAAATGGAGAGAAACTCACGGATGTATTGATCTAGTGTTTTCGGTCCTTGTTTGATGCGGCAAAGAATTCTGTCTGTGTCCGTATCGGCTGATTGTCCGGGGGTGAAGCTGCTGGATCCTGTAGTGACGGATTGTTCTGTAACGGAGAGTGAGTGACGAGAGACGAGCGGATCCACAAGCAAGCTTTTATTGAAGGGACGAGGCAGATACATGGTCGAACTGGCAGGGTCAAACAAAATAGCAGACAGGGATATCGTAGGCGAAGCACAATCGGAGTCCGTGAGTCAGGCGGGGGTCGAACAGGAGCGAACGGGAGCAATACAGATAATCCAGAGAGAGTAAACGATAGTCCAGGCGAGAAGTAAAAAACACGGGAACGAGGAAACTAGGAACTCGGGAAAACTAGGGAATGCTAACAACACAACAATACAATCCAACAATCCGTGAGGTGCACTGGGAGGATCGGCGCTTTTATCGAATGCCTGATTGGTCACGGGGGCTGACGCAATCAGTGCGGTGGAGGATGGGAGATGCAGTCCAGAGTGTGGTGCAACAGTCAGAGTGTGTAGGTGAGGTGAGAGTGACATCTGGTGGCGAGCGGACAACGGGACACCGACCAGATTCGTGACACTGTTATTGGAAATAGTTCTAATAACACTTCAAAACAAATTACAAAGTGATTTTGTTTTTTTAATACATTTTTTAATTAATTTTTCATTAATTTTTAAATTAATTATGGTTTTAATTTTTGCTAAAGTCTGCTTATTTCCAGCTTTAAAAAATAAATAAATAAATAAAATAAAAAATCATTCATTAAGAAAAGACACATTATTTCTCAAGTTTCAAACCTTTGGGCCTGGCTATATTTGACTCTATCAAATATGACTGGTTGAAGTGTATTCAATTAGCGCTGGTCACTTATGGCAGATCATACATCACCTGGACCGCATGAAAAAATATTGATTTTGTTTTACAAAAAAGTGTCGTATGGGTCCTCCGCTAGTGGCGATAGTCAATCATTCACCATGTGCGTGTGAGTTGTTTGTACACATCTGTAGGAAGTGGCGTGATTAATAGCCGGTTTTGCATATAGATTGGATTTGGGCTGAACTCTCAGCCACGGCAGCATTTCATGTCAAAACGCTCTGTTACAATCCATGCTTTCTGTGCTTTATTGCTGAGCATAGAGAGATATTACATAAGGCAATCCCAGTAATGCATCCTGGGGATTTACGGAGCGAGATAAAGGAGGGGGGGGAAGGACACTGGTTACCCAACACTAACCCACGGCTACGGCCTTTACCCGACCCGCCAACAACTCACACACATGACATGACGGAGACAAACGGGCGGCACAATGAAACAGCCACTTCATTGTGATGTTCATGCGATGTGAGTGTTCATACGGCACAATAAACACAATAATTCAGTGCTTTTATTTGTTGAGAGATAAGTGGATTAAATGGTATGTCAAAGGGAATCAATATGTACTTTTCTATCCATTTTACTTCCTAAATGTGATGCAACAGTATATTTAAAAAAAAAAAAAAATGCTTTTAGTAAAAATGTATTAGTTTTAAAACACAAAAAATGTAAATAAATATATTTTTAAAAAGACACTATTTTAAGCCGTTATCTCCGTAAAAAAAGCCAATTATTTGTTAAAAAAAAGAGAGTTAATACTGTTTTTATAGAGTCACATTTGCATAAGAATATTTACATGAGCTGCAGTTGAGCTGCATTATGTTCACAAAGCTCAGCTAGTATAATGTTAATATCTTAAAGGGGCGGTTTACCTAAAAATGAAAGTTCTGTCAGTATTTATTCATCTTGACGTTGTGATTTATTCATGGAACACACATTAAAAAGTCTTCATAAAGATCTTTTTGTATATGTTGGCTGCTTACAGGCTGTCAGGCTCCAAAAACACCATCAAAACTGGTCTTTAATAATGTTTGCTAAATATTAGCACAAAAACGTAATTTATACATTGTTCACAGAACCTTTTTTTAAGTGCTTTAGAATTTTATAACAGTTTTATGTTGATTTAGAATCTTTTTTTTTTTCAAAAATGTTGCTACTGATTTCAGAATGTTTAGAGAACTTTTAAAAGTAACATTCTCATAATGTTTGCAAAATGATAAAATGGAATGTTTCCTTAACCTCAGTGTATAACCAAGAAAAAATGCGTTTAAAATGTTTTTAAATCATCAACATGAATTTAAAAGGTGCCCTGTTTGTTTTTTTAATGCATGTTTCCGTTTTTATTGTTAATGATTTTTTTTTGAGATGCACAATATTAATATTCTGCCTGATACCAGTAATGCTAATAATTATTTATGGGCTTAGAACCATTAAATGGCAATATTATACATCATATTATAAATCCATAATATTTGTTTAAAGTAAACAAAAGCTACAAGTGAATTTAGGCATCACAATATTATAATGCACAGTATGAAAACCAATATTTATTTTAATTTTAATGTACTTTTAACAGTGTTATCAATTAAATTATTAGTGTTCTAAAACATTAAAGTAAATTAAACATTTAATTTAATAGCATATCGGCTAATACGGATAAATTAAATAATCTATAATATTGAAAAACAAAAAACAATATGGTACTAAAAAAAAACATTAGTGCAAATTTATAGAAAATAAATGCTACAAGTGAATTTAGCCATCACAACATAATTTTTTTTTTTTTTGTGCATCACAGCATTATAATTTACGGTATGAAAACCAGTATTTATTTTGAGATTTGTACTTTTAACAGTGTTGTAAATTAAATTATTAGTGTTTTAAAGGATTCAAGCCAATTAAACATTTAATTAATTAGAATATTTGCTAATAAGGGTAAGCTACAAAATCTCTAATAACGGGAATAAAAAAAATCCCCCTAATATTTAATCAAAAGTAACATTCCCATAATATTTTCGAAATAATATAAATGGAATGTTATCTTAATCTTAACATACAACCAAGAATTTTTTTTTTACGTCAACATGAATTAAAATGGGCCCTGTTTTCTTTGTTAATGCATGAATTTTTTGTGGGGGGCGGGGCTTAAAACCAATACATGGCAATATTATAAATACATAATATTTTGTTTAAAATTAAACATTTGTTTAAGTTTTAACATTGTAATGTATGTATTTATTTTCAGATTTGTACTTTTAACAGTGCTATAAATTAAATTATTAGTGTTTTAAAAGATTAAAGTAAATTAAATGTTTAATTAAATAGCTGATATCTGCCAATACTGATATTTAATTAAAAGTAACATTCATAATATTCATAATATTTGCAAAATAGTAAAATGGAATGTTTCATCAACATTTGCATAATGACAAAATGTTTTTAAAACTTTTTTTTTTTAAAGGATGATTTGAAGGTTCAGAGAACAGTAACAATAACATTTTCATAACTTAAAGGGCACATATTATTGTTAGCTGGGAAAGCACACATTTTGCATTCACTACTTTTCTAACATTTTTATGTTGATTTTTGACCTTTTTTGGAATCTCTGTGAAGATTCTCTGAAAATTATTGTTGTTGTTTTGTGTGTGTTTGTGTTCACAGAAAATAACGCAGAAGTTTGAACCAAGAACGTTTAGAGTGAAATGTTTCTTTAAATAACTTAATTTAAGACTAATGATGAAGCTATTTTTAGCAATGCAAAGGTTTGCCGAAGCCCAGAGAAAGCAGACAGCCCATCTCGTGTCTTTCCTCCTCCTCCGCAAAGCACGTCAGATTGTCAGACTCTGTCTGTGCCTCCTGCTAGAAAGTTGTGATGAATCCTTTCCAATTTCATTTTCCGCTGTGTGGAAGTGAGTCAATCAGTGCATTGTGCTGCAGAAAAAAAAATAAAATAAAAATTTGGCCATGAAATAAATTAAATCTGTGGAAAATGGCTGTGCTTTAGCAAGAGAGAGACTTAAAATATACCATCAACTACTCTGAATACCATCAAACAGTTGCCAGATTTGAGGAAAAACGACTCTGTTTAATTCCCCTCCAGTATCTAATATTTGCTCTTGTGCATGAAGCTAAAATCTCCACTAATCTTCGCATTGCTGTATGCGGGCTTGCATTACGGTCATAATTCATGTGCATTGATCAGTAGTGATTTCCAGGTTTTCTGACAGCACAATGACACGGACGTCCCTCTGGAGGAAGGCCAGCCATAAATAGCAGCTGATGTGTTTGTGATGAAGCGTTTTCCATGTTTGGACCCGAGGGGCATCGGCTTTAATCAGTGGTTCGGTAAACGACCCGCACCGTTAATGTTGAGAATCCATTCTGTTTGTGTGGAAACGAACATACACGATTCATCTCTTCTACATGTTCTATGAATGAGCATTTTAATGAGTCCACTGTCAAACTGAGAAAGTGATTTCCGTACAGTAATTATGTTCCTTGCGGGCGCTTCTGTGTTTGCAGTGTTTGGGAGCCGGGAAATGCAGAGAAATCATGTTGCTCAATAAATGTAACGCTGCTGATAATGTAATGTGCGTATCGATTGAGGCCGTATTAAGTACGTGTAAGTAAAATATAGTCCTCTGTATAGGCCCAAAATAATGGGCACAAATACTTTATTTCAGGGACCATTTCTCACTTAACTAGCATGCAAAATACTACCCAATACTTGAATTTAACATCTACCTTACTATTAGAGTTTATTAAGGTCGTATTTAGGTCATAGCTAATAGTTAATTGTTAGAATTAGACCTTAAAGTTAATGGGCAAATCCATGAATGTGAGATACAATTAAATAAATAAATACAAGTCTTCATTATGTTATTTTAAGGTCATAATTTGTAATATAATATAATATAATATAATTAATATAATATACAAAAAGACACTATTAAGTTATTTTCTGGGCTGTAGAACCAGTTTATTAGGCTGTAATAAAATAAAATAAAATAAAAAATAACACAATTTTTATCTCTCTGCCAAGATAATTCTGAGTGTTTTAATGACGAATATTTTCATTATGAGATTTTAGGAATATAATATAATATAATATAATATAATATATATGTGGCAATTGTATTAATAAAATAAAATAAAACCTTTTTTAATCTCTTTAATTTTATAATATAAAAATATAATATATAATATAAAAATTAAATAAAATAAACAAATATCTTTATTATGGTATAGTAGGAAAGTAATTTCTAGCATAATATAATATAATATAATATAATATATAGGTGGTAATTGTATTAATAAAATAAAATAAAATAAAACTATTTTTTTATCTCTCCGCCAAATATCTTTATTATTGTATTTTAGGAATATAATATAATATAATATAATATAATACAACATAATATAATATAATATAATATAAAAAAAATTACACCATTATTTTATTTTCTGTTTTAGAATGTAAATGTATTAAAAAACAAAAATGAAATAAAATAACATAACATAAGTGAGTGTTTTAATTACAAATATCTTTATTATGGTGTAGTAGGAAAGTAATTTATAATATAATAAAATATAATATAGCATAACATAATATAATATAATATAATATCGTATATCATATAAAAATTACCATGTTGAAACAGTTTTCACTCCTTGAATCATTTTTGGTTGTTTTGAACCTTATTTGATAATAAGCAGTGACATATAGATTGTATAATGCAGACAGTCTGTCTCGTTCCTTTTTTTTAACAGCTGTCTTTTACACAACCAAACCTATTCTTGCCATATCTGTTAATAATACATGTATTTAAACTACAGCTGTATTTTATGAGGTTTATATTTAATACTATATCTTTGGGGTTTTGAGCTTATTTAAATATGTAGCCCAGTGGCCTTCGTAATCACAAAGATTGATGCATGAGGACGTTTTGTAGTGACATACATATACTTTTAGTTTCTGTGCAACTCCATGTATGTCAAAGATGTTTGAGGCAAAATTGCGAAGGTTTGCGCCAAATGCTTTCTGAATAAAGGAGCAAAACCCCAAGTGTCACAGTCAGTCCCTGTTTTACACATCACATCCAGACGGCGGTTCCCAGTGCCCTGAGGTTAGGTAACATATCACACACAAAATAATGAGTTCTAGAGCACATCTAATAAGCTGAAGCAACTGTAAAGTTCAGCGCACGCAGGAGGCTGTTGTTTATATAGGGCGCCATCACTTTACTGTTGTCAGGAACGGGGGTAATGCGGCTGATGATGGTTAATGAGCAGCCCGGCTCTCCACCGTCTCATAGGTAATTTGGGATGAGATGTTAGATGCCAGTTAAGATCTGCCGCTCTGACATTTGTCGCTGTCTGTGACACAAGGACTCTAAAAATAATCCTGGAGGAGATGCACAGACTCACCCAGGTGCTCAAGGGCTGCTCTCGTATCGCTTCATCTCAGTCCACATGATACGACTATATATGTGTGTGTTCATCCAGTTAACAGCCATTAACAGCCACATCTGTGTCAACATGGTGTTCACTCAGCTGTTTGATCTCATAATGTTGTTTAAACATGACATCCTTAAAGTATTGTTGCTGTTAGTTGTTCATCCATCACATGTGAATTCACATAGGGTGAATTCAGGTTAAGACTTTTTTTCTTTTTTTTTTAATTGGATGCAAATTAAGTTATATGGTGCGTAAATTTAAGGCAGCACATGTGAATACATAGGGTAAAAATGTAGCTGCATTATGTAAGTTTTGCCTCTTTGTCGCCATCTCTGTTTGAAACCTGCAATTGCAGTTATTTGCAGAATTATTTTCTTTACGTAGGTTGTGCAGTGGCACGGCTCCTTAGCACAGGTGTATGGCTGTCAGTCAATGCACCAGTGTGGATATTCACTCTTCTTTGGAATTACAGATACTATGTCTTAGAAGTATGTGCAAAATAAGAAGTTTCACTGGAAAATCTGAACAAGTTTTGTTCTGAACAACTGAAAGTAAAAAAAGTTTTACAATAAATCGTGTTACCAATGGTATGGAAACCGTTTTCGCCACTGAATATTTATTTTTTTTTTAAGTTTATTGCAACTTTTTATTTCATAATTCTGACGTTTTTTCATAGAATTGCCTTATAAACTCACGATTCTGAATTTTTTGCCCAGAATTGCGAGCTATAAACTTTTTTCTTAGAATTGCTTGATAAACTCACAATTGCCAGACATGATGTCTGAATTGCAAAATAAAAACCCACAATCCTGATTTTTCCTCGCAATTGTGAGTTTATATCTCACAATTCTGACTTTTTTTCTTGCAATTGTGAGATATAAAGTCCAGTTTTTAGGAGGGAAAAAGAGACATGATGATGATGATATGTTCTCAGAATTGCAAGTTTATATCTCACAATTCTGACTTGTTTTGCAATTGTGTGTTATAAGGTCAGATATAAACTTGCATTTCTGAGAAAATCACAAGCCACAATTTCGAGATATAAACGCAATTCTGAGGAAAAAAGTCACCATTTTGAGGTATGTAAAGGCGCAGTTCCGAGGGGAAAAAAATCACCATTCTGAGAGATATAAAGGCACAATTCCAAAAAGAAAAAGTCGCCATTCTGGCATATAGAAAGGCACAGTTCCAAGGGGAAAAAGTCGCCATTCCGAGAGATATAAAGGTGCAGTTCCCAGAGGAAAAAGTCACCATTCCAAGATATATATAAAGGCGCATTCAGGGCAAAAGTCACCATTCGAGATATTAATCAAGTTCCAAGGGGAAAAAGTCACCATTTCGAGACACGCAATTCGAGGGGAAAATTCACCATTCCAAGAGATATAAATTCACAATTCCAAGGCACAGTTTCAAAGAAAAAAGTCACCATTCTGAGAAATATAAAAGGCACAATTTCGAGGGAAAAGTCCATTCGAGACAAACTCGCAATTCCGAGGGAAAAAAATGTCACCTTGTCGAGATATAAAGGTGCAGATCTGAGGGGGAAAAGTCACCATTTCAAGATATATAAACTTACAGTTCCAAGGGGAAAAAGTCACCATTCCGAGAAATATAAAGGCACAATTCGAGGGGAAAACTCACCATTCTGAGAGATATAAAGGTGCAATTCCAAGAGATATAAAGGCACAACTCCAGGGGAAAAAGTCACCATTTCGAGATATATAAACTCGCAATTCCGAGGGCAAAAAGTCACTACTCCGAGATATATAAATGCACAGTTCCAAGGGGAAAAAGTCACCATTTCGAGACATAAAGGCACAATTCCGAGGGGAAAATTCACCATTCCAAGAGATATAAAGGCGCAATTCTGAGAGAAAAAAAAGTCACTGTTCTGAGAAATATAAAAAGGCACAATTTTAAGGGGAAAAAGTCACCATTCTGAGAGACAAACTCGCAATTCTGAGGGAAAAAAATGTCACCGTTTCAAGATATAAAGGTCCAGATCTGAGGGGAAAAAAACTAAAAAAAAGAGAGATGTGTGAGATGTAAGTTTTTTAGTTTTTTTGCAATTACCTTTGCCGGAAATGGGCTTCCAGACAATGTGATTAAATCAAACAATGGCAATGTTAGGTCCAATCACCTCAAACTGTGCAAATTATTATTATTGTTATACTTTGTTCTCAAATGTTAACAACATCAACATTGCGTGACTATGTGTATTAAATGTGTATTAGCCTTCTGTAGATTTTAATTTCTGTCACACCTCCATAATTATATCCATATATTAAAGATATGGATTGGATTTGAAATCTACAGATGCAAATATAAAGTGCAATAAAAATTAACACTTAAATATGTATTTTGAATGCCTTCTTTCCACTAGTCTGAAAGGAGATAAGTTAGTGCACATTAAAGTATGTGTTGTTGACATTGGCAGTACAATAAAAGAGTGTAATATTTTCAGTGAATCTTTTTTGTCCACCAGCAGGTGAAATGAAAGCATTAAAGCAGTGTTTTCCTCTGTACACAGACTGCCGTCTGCCTTACTGAAGTTACATTAATGGCTTGTTTTTATTCAGCCCTGCGCGGCTCCTGTTACCCAGAACAAGCCTGTGTGCTTCACATCGCTTTAACATTCATGTACTGGACTCACGCTCTCTGTTTAGTATGCGGCTCAGCACAGCACGGCGCACCCTCACTCCCAGAAAACAAACAGGAGTTAGTGGAACATATCTTTATTACCCAGTCAGCCCGGCTCAATTAATCACATCGGCGTGAATGTGAGGCCTACTGCTAAAATTAAAGGCAGAGCGGCCTTCCAGCTGGCCGGAGACGCACAAACACGACAGGAGGCAAACCAGGGACTGCAGGAGCACACCGAGTCAAGACTGGGAGGTTGTTGAAGTCAGACAGAGAGATGTTCAAATGCTGATCGGGCTGTTTAACATTCAGATGGCTAAAATATGAAAGGTGAGAGAGCACAGCTAATTTTAGCTGCAAAAGTATATGGAGAGCAGTGACCCTCAACACGACCCCTCTTGACCCTGCAGTGACGCTCGCCATTATATCAGAGCATTTCACACCAGACAGCATTCGTTTTCATGTTTGTGAGTCTACAGAAACTAAAGTAAATGCAAAATAAAATGTGTTTAAAAATATAATAAAATAAAATATTGCAATACTTCTTTTCTGAATTGTGAGATATAAAGTAAGAATTGCAAGAGATAAGGTCAGAATTGTAAGATTAAAAAGTTGCAATTGCCTGTTTTATTTATTATTTCATGGCTGAAAAAAGTCGTAATTGTGAGTTTATACCTTGCAATTCTGAAATTGCATGAAATGAGGTCTAAACTGTAAGATAAAAAGTTGCAATTATTTTATTTTATTTTATTATTTTTTTTATTGAAACCGGTTTCAATAAAAATGGTATTTCCCCCCCCCCCACACAAAAAATGTAGAGCTCTTAATCAACTTTGTCTCACGGGGTAATGTTTTTTTTTTAATCTGGTTTTATTTAATTTATTAACAAAAAATAAATTCATTGAAATCTAAAAATGCAATGCATACATATCATGACTTAAAAACATAATTTATCGTGAATTAATTTTTAAATTTAAATTTAAATTTTCACTTTGATAGCTGATATCTTAATGAAGAAAAGCCTAATTAAATAAATGAAATTGCATGAATTTTAGAAAAGAAAAAAATAATAGTTTGGCATAATATTTATTTTGTATTATTTTAACAAAACTGCTTATTAATTTTTGAAAACCTTTTGAAAACCATCCAAATCATGCAAGCAGCATGCAGAAACAATACAAATGCACTAAATAAATAATCTCAAGACTGTGTGGCAATAATTCTTTTTAAAAATCTGATAATTTGACGTTTTAAGACAATGCAAGGTTAGTTCAGATTGTAAAATGACATGATATTTATAAATTAATTATTTCCTTATTTATTTTACTTTTACTTTGGGAATGAATGAATAAATAAATAAATTTTACATTTTTATTTATTTATTTATCAATGTGTAGCCATGTTTATATAATGTGTGAAAATATGAAACTAGATTTTTCAAATAATTTTCCTCTTTTCACTCACATAATCAAGTCATTCAAGCAATTTATGCCACACTGTAAAAGCATATTATCGCAAATCACTCAGGTAATTTGATGCTGGGAGAATCCGATTAGAAATATTTGAGCTCCTACTGAACTCAATGCATTTTGACTGCAGATGTGAGACTAGTTTGAGACATTGTTGAGATGTCTTCTGAAACCCTGTAGGGAGACCCATGTGAGACTCTGTGGTGTTTTTCTCAGGAGACGCAGGAGGCCTCAGTTTGCTTTCCATTTAATCCCATTTCCGTCTAGGAGAATCACTTGAGATGTTAAAGAGATCTCATTACTGGGTTTTCTTTCTCGTGGGTATTTGGCTCGTGCCGTCCCATTAGTGTGATACCGCTCTGCTCGTGCGTTCAGCACCAAAACAAGAGTGGCCGGATCACAGACTATCTGCTGACAGACGAACAGTGACTGCATGCACAAATATACCCATCCATCGCCTGAGGGATTATGATGATATCAGCATTAACAAGCTTGAGGCTCTGACACAATGGGGCTTCAGGTGCTGTACTGTAAACTCAGCGCATGGAACATTCCATCCCATTCTGACTCTCTGGTTACAATCTGCTGCCCTGGACCTTTGAAACCAGGCAAGAAACAAGAGCCCGGCAGTTAGTGTGTGCACTGAGGTAATAAATTCCGGACTAACCTTTCCTGCTGGTCAACAGAGAGTCAGCTGGTGTCACTTTGTAGTCTTTACAAGGAACAGGGAACGCTATGGCAAGGTTATGAACAAACATTCTTACAGTTACATTGATAGAATGTTGATTCAACATTATCTGGTCTTCAATAATGTTCTCAAAACATTTGCACAAAAACATTATTTATACATCGTTCATAGAATGTTTTTCCCCTTAAATGTTTTAGATGGATGTTCATCAACATTTTTTAAATGTTACTACTTGATTCAGAACATTCCGAGAACGTTCAAACGTAACGTTTCCATAATGTTTGCAAACTGATAAAATGGAATGTTCCTTAACATTCACTTTTAACATAACTAAACCTTTTAAAAACATTTTAAAAAAGGATGTTTAGAACATTCAGAGAGCATTCAAAAATAACATTTTTGTAACTATAAATATAGCACGTATTTTTTGTCAGCTAACATTTTAAGAAAGGTTTTTCAAGGTTCTCTCAATGTTCTGAACAAATGTTCTTCCAGTAACACTAACAGAATGTTCATTAAAGCAACAAGCCCAAAGAAGCTGTGGTTTACAGTAAATTTATAACAGCTAAGGGAGCCTAAACCCCCTTAACTGTTAAAAATTCACCGTAAACCACGGCTTCACAGAGCTTATTGCTTTTATAAAATGGTTATTCCATATACGTAGTAAGGTTTCACAAAACAGCAAATAATGTGTAATGATTCACATCGTTCTGCCAAACAATGTAATTCCCACTGATCTATAATAGAGAACTGGATAGCTCATGACGTCATACAAGTGAAGCCACTGCGCCGCCATATTGCTATTCCCTAGTATTTGCAAACATTCTATTAAATGAATAGGAAATAATACGACTTTAATGAGAAAACATCACCTAACAAGTCAGCGTTTTCATATCTGACGTCTCACTGTACATTCTCAAAACGCAAACATCCTAAGCATGTAAACGGTTATTGTTTAATGTCGGGAATTCCCTCTGCTTATTAAAACGTTACTTCATATACATTACAGCAGCGAACATCATATGAACATGATAAACATCGGACGTTCACCATGTTTACAAATGACAAAGTGCTCATTCTGAAAACTTAAAGATTTATGCTTTGTATACATGTAATTTGCCTTGTACAGTTAATAATTGTTTATGCCGTTTTGTTACAGTGTTTTTATTCGTAACATTACAGGCTAAATGCATGTTTCAACAATGATTTTGTTAACATCATTTTGAAGCAGGTAATGATTTAAACGTTTAATTCAGCCATAACATTCGTGTTGAGATAAGTGTTAATAATAAACGTTAATAATGCAAAAAAAAGATAAATATAACGTTTTAAATATAGGAATATCAAATGATTTAAAAAACTAAAAAGATAATTTTAAATTATTGTATATTCAGATCAATTTCAGATACTAATTCCAGATATATGTTCATGTTTACTATTTCCTGCATAATTCCTTACGTTAAGAAATATATTTTGTGTTAGATCAGAACTGTGTCGGCAAGTGCGCAGCTGACACACCCACCTGAACGATTTCAAAACATCGCTTATCCTGCTCGAAAAGACGATAAATACTGCAGATACGATTTTAAGTAAAAATTAATTTACCTACACATATCATAAAAACTAGTCCTGTGTGACTGATACGCTTAAAATCGGGTGATTTTAGGCCAGCAGGTTAGCTGTGAGTCAATGGTGCTCTCTGTCGGTAGGGAATAGTAAGATGGCGGATCGAACACTTCCGGTGGCTTCACTGCCTAATGGCAGTTTTAGGACGCAATGAGCGATCCAGTCATTATATATAGATCAGTGGTAATTCCTCAAAAAAAAACGGTTGTGGTTGCAACAACGTGGTTGCCAAGCAACACACAAATGTAAACAATGGTGTGTGTTTGCAGAGTAATTTACAACAGCTTCGAATGCGGCTCAACCAATCAGAATCAAGGACCGGAACTATCCGTTTTATGATAAAAGTTCAGTGGTGGACAAAGTCCACAAATCAAGTAGTAAAAGTACAGGTATGTATAATAAAATATTACTTGAGTAAAAGTAAAACTACTCCTACAAAAGTACAAAAGTACTTGATTTTTTATGTACTTATGTACATATTTTTTTATATAATCCAAAATACCTGGGATTTTCCCAAAGTAACCACTATATGGAGTCAAGATATATTTTTGTTGTTGATATGGACTATGTTGACGAGAGTGATGTAGTAATGTTCACTGTGAAGCTACACTGCGATGTACCTGAGAGAAAACAGATTTGACCATCTAATTTTACCTGTAAGAAAAAGTGTTTTAAAGCTTGTTGTTTTGCAGAACGTTTTGTAGGTCTGAAGTTAGGAAGAATATTTTAAGGAAAATATAATTATATTTTCATAATGTTTTTTTTTCCTCTCAAACATTGTCTGTGGTGTAAAAACACCCCTGGCCAAATGCCCCCAGAGGGCATCACTTCCCACTTTGATAATTACTGCAGATACCATGTTCTGAACATCACATCCTTTCTTTTTCCCTTAGATCTAATCTATCTAGGTGGTTAAATAAAAATCTGTCTACTCGGCTAGTTGATCCAAACAATATAACAATGTATACTATTGATAAACAATATAAAAACAGATGTCACATAGGGCCAAATGCGTAGCATTTTAATAAAACTGCTAGTGTTACAGCAGCGGGGAATATGAACGTGTCTGTTATTTTATTTAATCTGTGTTATTTTAATTTTTCATTTTTTGACCTAAAACATAGAGACACTGATATTGATGTGTCTGCATTCAATCATTTCAGTGCGCTTAAACAGATCACCCTTTACAGCAGATTTAGTTCACAAACAATGAACAGTTTTGACCTAAATATAATGTTCAGTTACAATAATTAATCCTAAAATTCGACATTAGTAATTTACGTTTTGCAGCATCAGTCGTGCGTGCGCTCACAAGATCTCCCCGTTGTTACTTTTGAATTCAGTTGGCTGGAGACTCGCTCTAAACGGATCATTTGAATCAATGAGTCGTCGACTCGATCATTCCAATTCTTGAATGAATTGTTTGGTGTGATTTGCGAATCAATTTAACAGATTAATTGAAAAGAATCAGTTTGTTTATGAATCACACTGCTTCTGTGTCTCGGAACACGTGATATATTATAAGGAGTAACGATATGTTTTATAAAATTTAGTGAAGTAAAAAGTAAGATCTTATGCTTTGGAATGCAGTGAAGTAAAGTTTCTCAAAATAAAAGTACTCCAGTAGGATCAGAGACTTAAAATTTTTTATATATATATATATATATATATGAATCTGAATGTCTCTCTGAATGTCTTTTAAAAGTAAAATAAAATCAACAAATTCTGTAAGTTTTTTTTTTTTTAATAAAAATAAAAAGATTTTTAATCTAAAGTGTTTTTTTCTGTATTGAAAATGTTCTTGGTTATACCAACATTAGAGGAACACTTCATTCTATCATTTGGGAACATTATGAGAATTTTCTGTTATTATTACTGGAGAATGTTATTGAACATAGTTATGAGAACATAAAAACATTATCATAAGGATTTTCCGAGAACATAGTTCCAAGAATGTTTCCTTTTAACACTGCAAGGAGATATATATGAAATACTTATAAAAACATTCCATAAAAAATCATTTAAAGAATGTTTTTTCCATAAAATTTTAAAAAGCGGCAGTGAAAGTACCTGGGGAGGCGCTTCCAGTCAAAAATGACTGGCCTCCAAAAAGCTTGTTATGCTACATCATTACCAAATATTGGATTCAGTCTTTTGTTTGTTTGTTTGTTTTGTTTTTCAGTTAGCACAGGTTTTGTATTTTTTTAAAACTGATTGATCGTATAGGCCCCATTGATCTGAAAGCGTGCACATCAGTTTTTGAGTGAATATTGCCAAAATTATTCATAAATAATGCTTTCTTGAGGTCATTTTTGACAAGCAACACCACCACAATTCAAATAAAAAAATAAATAAATACTGGATGTTTTTAAAATTCAGAGGACATTCAGAAATAACATTTTCATAACTCATCAGGAACATTTTCGGAACATATTTTGTTGGCTGGGTAACAATGTGATTATTTTCATACTGCTTGCAACAACAGCACATTCATAAGTATTGTGCCATTCCTCTGTGTGCCAAATACTAAAATCCTTACAAAAACCTCCCATGAACCCATAACATATTCAGTCTCGTTCACATGCAAATGTGTCCCTGTTTACACGTATTGTGCTGATGTGCTTCGTTTTAATGAGGAACGAGCGTAATTGCAACTGTGTGGTATCTGCATCACACCTACAACGTAATTTCATCTCCTTGGTCATTTCCAGTCGTGTTATTACATGGATTTAGGAAATCACTTGCACTAATATCCTGACATTAAATCAGAATCAGCTAAAGATTGGAATACTGTGGATTCGGACTCCCTGAAGAGCTCCATTATGTGGTGTCTTTCATCTAGTACTTTAATTCAGCGCTGGCCTGAGGGAGATGGGATTAGAACAGAGCTGCGTTTCTCTAATTGGACACGACAAGCTCTGGTCAGTCAGATAAGGTGAGGACTTCAGGCCACGGTTCAGTCCGGCGGTGGACGTCTGCCATGACCGTAAACTTCAAACCACAGAGAACTGAGAAATGACATGTGATGTTCTTTACGCTCGCCATGTCCTTCATGGTGTCAGATGATGCACGTTTATTCCCCTCTATCCTTAGATTATACCTTATTAGAGAGACAGTAGACAACAATATATGCCTAAAGGACTAGATGTTTAAAGTAATATAGTGGAGTCACATCAGTGAAGGGTTGAAATGACGTCAAAAAAATATTATTATTATTATTTATTTACACTACCAGTCAAAAGTTTTTGAACAGTAAGATTTTTAATGTTTTTAAAGAAGTCTCTTCTGCTCACCAAGCCTGCATTTATATGACCCAAAATACAACAAAATCAGTAATATTGTGAAATATTTTTACTATTTAAAATAACTGCTTTCTATTTCAATATATTTTCAAATGTAATTTATTCCGGTGATCAAAGCTACATTTTCAGCATCATTACTCCAGTCTTCAGTGTCACATGATCCTTCAGAAATCATTCTAATATGCTGATTTGCTGTTTGAGAAACAATATATTTATTATTATATATTATTATTATTATGAACTTTCTATTCATCAAAGAACCCTGAAAAATTCTACTCAGCTGTTTTCAACTTAATAATAATACATGTTTTTTTGAGCAGCAAATTAGAATATTAGAATGATTTCTGAAGGATCATGTGACTGGAGTAATGATGCAAAAAATTCAGCTGAAATCACAGGAATAAATTAAATTTTTAAATATATTTAAATAGAAAACAGTTATTTTAATTAGTTCAAAATAATTCAAAATTTTACTGTTTTACTGTACTTTGAATTAAATAAATGTAGGCTTGGTGAAATTATAAAATTAATAAAATTTAATTTTATTTAATTTTATTTTGGGCCAGGAAAGGCAAGTTTATTTAAATAGCACATTTCATACAAAGTGCTGTATAGACAATTATTTAAAACAACAGCAATTATAAAAGGTTTAATAAGAACAATAACAAAATACAATGAAAGTAAGAAGTTAAAAAAAAAATCAGTTAAAATTAAATATGGCTCTACATTAAAATTAAAAATAAAATCTTGGGTCTAATGTTTAAAATGTGATATAAAATATAATATAATATAATATATTTTGATTAAATTTACAGTCATGACTAGGAACTTGGTATTATGGAAGTAGGCTTAATTAAATAGGGTTCATTTTGATTTCATACTGAGTTTAAGCTATTGCAGCTTCACATTAATCGTTTCTTTATTTTTAGAGTCTTTAATTAGACAGATTTTGCTGCAACATATTCTTATTCATTTGAGGGTTTAAGCTTTGAAAATTTCAATTCCCCAGTGTGAATGTGTGAAGCATAAAATATTAGAAAGGAGTTTTGGCCTCATTCCAGTTCCAGAGTACACATGATGTAATTGTGCATTATTCTGAGCATCCACATCAATCCTTCTCTCTAGTATATTACAAAAACTATAAAACTCTGAGAAGACAACTCAACTTTTGCACCAGAAAGTCTGAGTTATAAAACCTCTGCATTTCTTCAGATATTCTATTGGGACCGAATAGGGCACTTTGAAGACTCTATCAAATCAAAATTAGAGTTTTAGGGGTTTTAGTACAAATATAGTAAATATGAGGACATCTGTATGCTAATACTTCTAAATGTTGAGAAAATTCACATTTAAAATCAGGTTTTCTCTTTTGCGAAAAAGGAGCATGAATACTGATGACTCATCTTGCACCCAGGGGCGTGGCCAAAATGTTCATCCAATCAGGTGCTCTGTAGAATTTACATGCCCCTCCCCCTAATACCACACATATATCTTATCACAAGTTGTGAATAAAGATTATTAGAGTATGTTTTACAAAAAAAACGTAATATTTTTCACATTTTATGCACTTTTTAAAAAATTATTTGAAATGTACTACCCATTTACTGCCTTTTTTTCAGTGTAGCAAGTGTAAAATCATGGTTCATGGCCTATAACCTATTGAGGAAAAAATATGTTGCCAAGAACTTCAGCAGCTCACTTTCTTGTTTCAATAAAACATTTCCATACCAAAAACAAAACTTCCCACCGTTGGATCAAATACATACTTCTAGGTTACAAAAAGCAAAAAATCACCTATAAAGTATAAACTTGTAGTGTAGTAAGTCACAAGTGTATTGCTCAGGCCGTCATTGTCAACACAAACACAAGGGAATCAATAATATTGGAGTCAGAGAAGGTTTCTCATGTACAAGAATAGGCTTTTTAAAAGGCTTCCCAGCATGGTGGCAATTATTATGTGCGCTCTATTCTAAACAGTCTTTCAGTGACCTCAGCGCTCCTTTTGACTGATCGCTGGGCCAAGCTGTGAGTTTAAGTATGTGCCTACTATTGAGCGAATGTGCGCTGAGGCTGAGCAGTCATGAGCAGCAAACAGGAATGAAAGGCGAGTGCTGAATACTGACGCTTAGCCGGTAATTCATCCTGCTTGAGCTGCTGCCAGGTATTCGGCTCGAGTTCTCACACACACGAGAACACCCTGGGAGCGAACGGGACAAACACGGCGAGACATTCAGCAACGTACGGCGGGGTCCAGAAGTCTGAGACCACTAGTAAAATGTTGCATCTATCCAGCCTTTCTCAGCATATCAATCTAAATGGAACTTTTTGAGCTTTCTATTGTGTTCTCAGACTTTTCCACCACTGCATACAAACACAAAGGTTCTTTATTGGCATGGAAAGTTCCATTAAGAACTTTAAAGGAACACTCCACTTTTTTGGAAAATAGGCTCATTTAGAGTCAAACCGTTTTCGAATCCATTCAGTCGATCTCCTAGTCTGGCGGTAGCACTTTTAGCATAGTTTAGCATAGATCATTGAATCTCATTAGACCATTAGCATCTTGCTCAAAAATGACCAAAGAGTTTTGATATTTTCCCTATTTAAAACTTGACTCTTCTGTAGTTACACTGTATAACTAAGACTGACGGAAAATGAAAAGTTGCCATTTTCTAGGCCGATATGGCTAGGAACTATACTCTCATTCCTGCGTAATAATCATGGGTGCAATGATATTACGTGGCGCCTGAAAATAGGCTAACTTCCGTCAACATAACCAACGTGACCACCTGCTTGCACATTGAGACTATTTTCAGGTGCTGTGTAATATCATTGCACCTGCTGCACCCATGGTACGGCAGCAAAGTTCCTTGATTATTACGCCGGAATAAGAGTATAAAATATAGAAAAAAAATGTAATAAAAAATATCGAAAATCTTTGGTCATTTTTGAGCGAGATGCTAACGGTCTAATTTGATTCAATAATCTATGCTAAGCTATGCTAAAAATGCTACTGCCAGACCCAGAGATCGGCTGAATGGATTCGAAAACGGTAAAACTCAACTGTTTAACTCTAGGGAAGTTGGTAAATGAGCCTATTTTCAAAAAAAGATCCATGGAAGTTTTCCATTGAACAAAAAAGGTTCTTTATCCACTATGATGGATTATAACTTCCGTTTGGGTGCTCTCGTGTTCTGGTCTCCATAGAGATCCATGTTAAAACTGGGTTTAAAAAAAAAAGATAGACTGAATTGAAACTTCTTCGGTTAAACTAAATATAAAAATGTGCGCAGGGTTAAGCTGTGCTGTTGTTGGCTGCCACAGTAACGGCAACAAGCTTAAGAAATTGCTGTAAAATACTTGTTTTGTGTAACTAACCAGCAAATCTGTCCTTGTCCAGTGCTGTATGCATGGCTTGTAGTGCTTAAGATAAAATACTGTGTGTAAAATATTGTGAAAAATAATGTGTGCTCTCATCATTTTGTGGACAAAACCCAACGAATATCGGCCTGATCGGGAGCTGCACACTGTAAAAAATGAAAATGCATATTTTCCAGTTTATGAAACATTTTGAGTCTCAGATACTAAAACTTGCTATTTTCTTGAAACGACATGAAAAACCCTTGTCAGACCAACAAAATTGCCCCAGATGTTGTCCCAACTAGTCAAACACAGTTGTCTGAACAAAGAATTTCATATTGTTGAAATCTTAAAGGAGAAGTCCACTTCCAAAACAAAGATTCGCATATAATGTACTCACCCCCTTGTCATCCAAGATGTTCATGTCTTTCAGTCTTCAGTCGTAAAGAAATTATGTTTTTTGAGGAAAACATTTAAGCATTTGGGATTAAAAAGTATATAAATTGTATTATCTTTATGAAAATAACCAATTGTTTCACTGGATAAGACCCTTCTTTTTTGGTTTTGATCATTTACAACCGCATTTGGGATCGTTTGAAGCCACATTTAAACTACATTTTGGAAGTTCAAAATCGGGGCACCATATCAGTCCATTATATGAAGAAAAATGAAAAATGAAGAAAAATGTTTTCTTCAAAAAACAAATTACGACTGAAGAAAGACAGACATGAACATCTTGGATGGCAAGGGGGTGAGTACATTATCTGTAAATTTTTGTTCTAGAAAGTGGACTTCTCTTTTAAGGCTTTGTGAGTTCCCATTTGCATTGCAGCATGAATAAATTATGCAGTTACTGTTATAGGATTATTGTTTTGCTGTTTGCTGACTTAATTTAAACCTTTTGTTGTTGTTTTGTTGTTGTTCTGGAGCAAATCCATGCAATGCCTTATAAACTAAAATATTTCTCCTTTTGGCTTTTGTCAATATTCTAATAGCAATATCTTATATTAACTGTAGCTGATTACTTGCATTTTTTTGGTAGACCTGAAATGAGGGCATCACAGTAGTCAAGCCAAGCATTAATTTTTTCTGTATTGCTCAGAGAGAGAAATGGTCTTACTTTGGCAATGTTCTTCAGATGATAGAATGCAGTTTTGGCAATATGAGTATGTTTTGATAACATGAGCTTTAAAGTTGAAATCTGAATCAAAGATAAGCTTGGATTCAGTCCTAGTATATTTAGTTTAGGAGTCAATTTCTCTCTCTGCACTTTTGATCCAGTCATCAAAATTTCAGATTTGGTCTTGGTTGAGTTGTAAGAGATTTTGTGACATCCAGTCCTTTAGGCAATTCGATGCAATTTGTGAGTCAAGTTGAACAGAATCATCAGGAGACATGGCTACATACAACTGTCATCAGCATAACTATGAAAAGAGATATCATGCCTCCTGACAATGTGACTGAAAGGTAACAAATAAAGATTAAAAAGCAGTGGTCCTAAAATAGATCCCTGAGGGGTGCCACATGATAACTTGTAATGTACAGACAAGGTATTATTAATAGATACTACAAATGTTCTTCCGCTAAAGTATGATAAAAACCAATTCAAAACAGTTCCAGATAGACCAACATAATCACTTCATCTATTTATGAGAATCTGGTGATCTATTGTGTCAAACTCATCACTCAAGTCAAGAATCGCCAGAACTGAAGGCCAGTTGCTGTCAAGGTTTATGTTTATACGTATAAAGAACCTTATTCCACTATAAGGAAGGTTCCATGGATGTTAAAGGTTCTTTATGGAACCAAAGATGTAACAAAATAAGAACTGTTCACAAGAACTGTTCTCTTAAAGTTTCTTTGGGCAACCAAAAATGGATCTTCTATGGCAACACTGTTTTTGGAACCCTTATTTATTTATTTTCTAAAAAGGAACTCTTAAAAAAGAATTTGAATTTGTTCAGATATTCTGCTGCTGGCACTGAAAAATGCACTTTGATTTAAAATTAGAATTTTATTGCTTTTAGTAAACACATTTCAGTGTTCAGATCCGAGGTCATAAATGCTAGTGTAGTTATAAATGTTGACAAAATACAGTTTTTGCCTCTGGGGAAAAAGGAGCAAAATATTGATGACTCAGCTGGAACTCAGGAGTGTGGCTAAAATGTGTTATGTTATTATACACTGACCAAAATTATAAACGCAACAGTTTTGTTTTTGCCCCCATTTTTCATGAGCTGAACTCAAAGATCTAAGACTTTTTCTCTGTACACAGAAGGCCTGTTTCTCTCAAATGTTGTTCACAAATTTGTCTAAATCTGTGTTAGTGAGCCCTTCTCTGAGATAATCCATCCACCTCACAGGTGTGGCATATCAAGATGCTGATTAGACAGCATGATTATTGCACAGGTGTGCCTTAGGCTGGCCACAATAAAAGGCCACTCTAAAATGTGCAGTTTTATCACACAGCACAATGACACAGATGTCGCAAGTTTTGAGGGAGCATGCAGTTGGCCAGAGCTGTTGCCCATGAATTGAATGTTCATTTCTCTACCATAAGCCGTCTCCAAATGCGTTTCAGAGAATTTGGCAGTACATCCAACTGGCCATACAACCGCAGACCATGTGTAACCACACATCAGCCCACAACCTCCACATCCAGCATCTTCACCTTCAAGATCGTCTGAGACCAGCCACCTGGACAGCTGCTGCAACAATCGGTTTGCATAACCAAATTATTTTTGCACAAACTGTCAGAAACCGTCTCAGGGAAGCTCATCTGCATGCTCGTCGTCCTCATCGGGGTCTTGACCTGACTGCAGTTCGTCGTCGTAACTGACTCGAGTGGGCAAATGCTCACATACAATGGCGTCTGGCACTTTGGAGACGTGTTCTCTTCACAGATGAATCCCAGTTTTCACTGTACAGGGCAGATGGCAGACAGCGTGTATGGAGTTGTGTGGGTGAGCGGTTTGCTGATGTCAACATTGTGGATCGAGTGGCCCATGGTGGTGGTGGGGTTATGGTATGGGCAGCAACGAACACAGGTGCATTTTATTGATGGCATTTTGAATGCACAGAGATACCGTGACGAGATCCTGAGGCCTACTGTTGTGCCGTTCATCCACAACCATCACCTCATGTTGCAGCATGATAATGCACGGCCCCATGTTGCAAGGATCTGTACACAATTCCTGGAAGCTGAAAACATCCCAGTTCTTTCATGGCCAGCATAGTCACTCGTTTCAGACATGTCACCCGTTGAGCATGTTTGGGATGCTCTGGATTGGCGTATACGACAGCGTGCTCCGGTTCCTGGCAATATCCAGTACCTTCGTACAGCCATTGAAGAGGAGTGGACCAACATTCCACAGGCCACAATCAACAAGGCAGGGTTGCCAGGTTTTCATAACAAAACCTGCCCAATTACTACTCAAAACTATCCCAATCACGTTTCATGTTCAGGGGTGTAAAATACTCATTTTTTGTCAGGGTTCCCCTGGTAAAATCGCATTCTAGTGGCTAAATATGACGTTATTGGTGTCACTTAAACCTGCGGACATCAAAAACAACCCACACCAACAGTGTTAAAGTAGCCCAGTTCCACGGGAAAACCGTGGACTTAGCAACACTGCCAGACAAA
Organism: Labeo catla; assembly: GCA_012976165.1. NCBI lineage: Eukaryota > Metazoa > Chordata > Actinopteri > Cypriniformes > Cyprinidae > Labeo > Labeo catla. The sequence continues at coordinate 76,882 of VONZ01001737.1, read as the reverse complement.
ACGTGTATTTTACACCCTGAACACGATTTTTAATAGGAGACCCCCTCAAAAGGTGACTGGGCTAGTTTTGGGCTAGTTTTGAGTAGCAATTGGGTGGGTTTTGTTGTGAAAACCTAGCAACCCTGCTTCTATGGCAAGTTTGTTTAAACTAGGATTCACAAGGGAATTGCAAGGGGTTTGTGAGTTGATAAAAAGCTAGTAATTAATTCATAATCTGTCTATACTTTTTTCTATAGTTAATTTGTTTACCTGCATGTGACCATTATCCAACACTAGTGTGTTGTTAAATTCTGGAAATATTAAAGGGGTCATATGATGTTGCTAAAAAGAACATTGTTTTGTGTATATGGTGTAATGCAATGTGTTTACATGGTTTAAGGTTCAAAAAACATTATTTTCCACAACTGTACATTATTGTTGCTCCTCTCTGTCCTGCCTTTTTGAAATGCGTTGATTTCCATTATAAATGAGGCATTTGTTGCATCCAGTGGGGATATCATTACTGATTATAATGGTTTATACTGTCTTTTTATGCACTGTGTTGCGTCACACAGTGTGAACATAAAACCATGTCTGCATTTGTGATCGTAGAAACGACAAACAAGCACTACACTGCTCAAAACTCACGTTTGAATAGTCAGTAGCAAATTCTTTAAATATTAAAACGTACTTAAAGGCTGTGAGTCAGAAGTGCAAGACTGTCCTCGCAAAGTTGGAGTTACCACACTTTAAAGAAACAGCCTTTGTGCACAGCTGACATTGTAGGCTACTCTCCCAGGTTCAGGAAACCATCCTGATTAAATTGAATATTTGCGTTGTACTGTTCTGGATCAGTGTTGCAAATATAACTTCAGCAGTGATTTCTAGTTGTGTACTCATTTGGAAGGCCGAACAAAGTAGTTTTGCTTTCGTATTGAAACACACAGCGTCCACAACATGCTGGCGGCTGCAACAATACTACAGTGAGAATAAAAATGACGCCTTCTTTCTTTGCATATGCATATGGGCGGTGTTATGCAAATCTTCCCACACAGTGACGTAGACATGTGGGGGTGTGTGATTGAGCCATTTTAGGAAGGCGTAGCTGAGTCTCAACTTTTATAAAGAAAATCTCCTTGGGTTTGAGACTTAAATCTTTGCAGTTCATAGATCTTATATATACATGAACAGCCTGTAACACTCCAAAGACAGGAAACAAGAAACCGCATCATATGACCCCTTTCAATGAAAATCTCACAGGGACTTTGAGTAAATATTTTAAATCAAAGGAGCTCAGCTGATAGAGTTTGAGAAAGACTTCTCTTAAAGCCTTTATTTTTAAGCATGCATGTACTGAAGTGTTTGAGCTCCACTTTATAGTCAATTTAGTACATCTTATGGTCAGTATTATAGTCAGTATTGTCTGTGGCTTTGGTAAATACATAAAGAGCATGGATAAAATAATAACGCTATTAGGGCTGTAGGAGTGTACCAGCTGTAACCATAACGCCATAAATGTCCAACCATATTTTGAAATAATGTTCTTCATTCTGGTCTTCATAATTTGTTTCAAAATGGGAACATCATAGTGAACCATAATGTGAAATGGCTTCATATTGCACAGCCATTATACGACCACACAGACCGATCATTTGACCCGACGACTCCCACATTATAGCCACCCATACCGTCTGCAGATTCCTTACTATGTTTAAAAGCTGGCTGTGTATATTGCGGGCTGAAGGCATCTTCTGGCGTTCTCCAAATGTTAGACATATGGTGAAAGTTTTGTGTTTTTCCATGCGTTGTGTTCTTATGTATCATTGTTTACCTTAAAAAGCAGTAGAATCACGTCATAAATTGTCTTTTTTTTAAAGCTCATGACTGATTGGTAAACAGAAAAGTATGGATTCAGTAATCTAGTCAACAGTGATGTTTTTCTTTTGTAGTATTTAGCAACTTTCCTTCTCAATTCGCTTTGGCTTGTGATCATTGTTCCTCTTTTTAGATATATTTTTGGCACATACTGAGATTATTTTTGACATTGCTCCCAATCATTTTCTCAGTAATTTTGCAATGTTGCAGTTTGCAATAGGCTATTTAAAAAAAAATAAAATAAAATAAAAAATAAAAAGGAAAAACCCTTATATGTTGTGTGATATGTTGTGTGAACTTCCTATTTCAATTTGAGGGTTATTCATTTTTTGAAATAGTCATACAACTAAGTTAATATTTTTGATCTGGAGGAAAAAGATATAAATGTGTAAATGTGTATCTGCTAAACTTTTAAAAGTACACCAAAAAATTCATTTGTATGCTGCAAAAAAAAAAATATATTTTTGAGCATGTATGAAAATCATTTTTGCAGTGTGAACATTGTGGGAAAACAGATTTTACACCCAATTTTAAATAACTGGGTCACTTTTAAATAGTACAGCCCATGATATTTAAAGTTTCTGTGATATGTGCTTCTACTCTTTCAGGAGAAGTCATAAGAGTCATGGATTTTTCCATCCTATTATGACCTTTATTGAAAATCATATAGCACATCAGTGAGCCCTTGGCTTTCTGTGCTGCTGAATAATTTAGACAGGGGTGAGATCCTCCGCGTGCTGCACTGATTTACTTACCTCGCCGGATCCTAGTATGACATTGCAGTTGCATTAGACCACATTAAGATGAGGTTTCACAAGCTATCTCCAAGAAACAGAGCCAAAACACGGCCCTCGGGCTAAGAAAAGCCAAATATTTTCATCGCAGCATTGGTTGCGTGTGTCATGTGACACTGAGGTCATGCCCTGCGTTCAAGCACTTTCCTATACATCACAAAGCACCTGACCGGGATTCCTTTGCGTTGAATCAGAGAGGAATTCCTCGGGCCTGACGTACGGGGTGTTTCCACACAACAGCCTTCAGTGGGTGTGAACATGTGAGCAGATATTACAACTCGACGCTTCCTGAGCTCAAACCCATTTATAAAGAGCTAAAGGAAGGCTTATGGTGTCATATGAGAGGCTTAAAGCAACGATGGCCTGCGTCAGATGGGAAAGCAGAACTGATAGGCGTCCCATCAAGAGCTTTACTGATATACAGTGTTGAGAAGCTGCTTTAAAAGTGTTGAATTGCTAAACTACAAGGAAATGATCATTTGAAATAGTTAAACTACAATAAACATAGACTTACACATAAAGTAACTGACTACACTAAAGTTATACGGACAATATGTTTTTATGATTATACACATATATATATATATATATATATATATATAATAAACTCACATGTTGTCATAAATGATATATAATTAAATAATTATAAGTAAATAAATATATATTATAATTAAATATATAGTATATAGTATATAGTATATAGTATTATAATGTATATAGTAATTATTTAAACTTTATTCTCAATAAGGGTGACAGAAAAAATGTATAGTAAATACAATAAAGATGTAGAATTAATTTAAGATTTAATTAATTTAGAATATTAATACAATGCTAAATTCTAATATGTATAATATTATTAATATATATATATATATTAATATTTAGAATATTAATATACATTCATCTATCTATCTATTTATCTATCTATATACATATATCTAATACAATTAAATTATATAAATAATTAGAATGTAATTATTTAAAATATTATTTTAAATTAAAATAATTTATTAAAAGTAATTATTAATTGTAATGTAAATATTTCAATTATATATATATATAATTAAAAATAAAATTAAATTATATAAATACATTTTTAATTAAAACTAATTATAATGTAAATATTTAAATATTTATAATAAATGTGAAGTATTATATATACACACACGTTCTCATAAATAATATACATAATTATATCATTAAATTAAATGTATTATATTAAATATATAATATAATTAAATATATAATTGAATATAATAATTACATAAAATTTATTATCAACAAGGGTGAATGTATACTAAATACAATAAAAATGTAGAATATTAATATAGTATACTGAAATCTAATATGTACATAAAATTAAAAATTAAATTAAATTATAATGTAAATATTTATAATATAAATAATATAATTTATAAATAATATAATGCATTAAATTAAATGTATTATATTAAATATATAATATAATTAAATATATAATTGAATATAATAATTATATAAAAAGATTTTATTTATAAGGGTGAATTTATACTAAATACAATAAAAATGTAGAATATCAATGTAATATACTGAAATCTAATATTTACATAAAATTGAAAATTAAATAAAATTATAATGTAAATATTTTAATAATAACTTTAAATATTAAATATAACTGTAAAACAGTACATAGTACAGGGATTGAAATATTTTTTAAATTGTATACTGGATATTTTTTTATTGGATATTTTTGCTCATTTAAAAACATTTTAAATGAATGATAGAATCTTAACAAGGATGACAGAATCAAATTTGAACGGGTGCAGTGTGTATTAAATAGAATAAAATGTTAAACATTAAAATAAGTAATGTGTGTTTTATGTATTTTAAATGGTTACTAACTGTAATATAAATATTTCAATATTTAATAGAATTTTAATAGTCAAAAACAGAACTGAATGAATAATTGAATCTGAATAAGGGTGACAAAATCAAACTTGACTAGGCAAAACATATATTAAAATAAATATTTAAATATTTTAAAACATCATAATAGTTAAAGTCAAAACCACAGTAGATAGTACAACAAGGACAACAGTTTCAACCGATTAATTGTTCTTATAATTATGTTCTTTTAAAGAAATTATTCAAACAAATTCACTAGAACATCTGTTCTCTCCTGAGCCTCGACCACTAGATTGAACAGGGGGTTGTGTTGCAGTTTCCTACTATAAGTGCAAATGTTTATGGAGAGAGCTGTAGGGAGGCGTTCGAGATGAAATTACACAGGCCAGAACATCGAACACCTCCGGGACCGGCCGAGAGAAGCGGCCGCAGATGCTCTTCTCAGAGGACGGCGAACAGAATCCATCAGCGGCGGCGCTGTGCCTGCGAGAGCCGCTTGTCATTCATTGTGTAAGAGAGTCTGTCGTAACTGCAATATCACCGAGCCGTTTGAGCTCTTAAGCGCTGCTATTGTGCTCTATTACCGGCTGAGCGTTATGAGCTGAGCTATAAGCCATCTGTAGGAATGATTCTTCTCACGTCACGCCATGTAATCGGGCCTGAAATGTGTGTGGGAGTGCTTTGTGAAACATCTAGTTTGTGTTTACTAGCATAGCGCTTCTAGATGAAGTGTTTGAAGAACCTAGAGACCTTGATTCTGATCAAGCTGACATTAAATTAAAAATACCCCTGATTAGTTGCTCAATGCATGTTCCTAGTCTTACTGTTAATGATTCTTGAAGTCGTTTAAGATATAGTGCTTATAGTATATAGAGCTTTTCCAATTATATGTTGTTTCAAAGCAGCTTTACAGAAAATCATGATGTAAATGTTTAGAATCTTAATATCATCATGCCTTATAGTTGCATTTTGTTGTATGTGGTTAATACTTAATAATATGCTGGACATAATTATATATCTGACTTTAAATAAAGAGCTATGCAATTTCGATAAGGGTGACAGGTAAAATGTATAAAATAAACACAATATTTGTAATAATAATATAATACAGGGTTAGGTTTAGGGTCATATATACACTACCGTTCAAAAGTTTGGGGTCAGTACATTTTTATTGTTTCTTTTTTTTTAGAAATTAATACTTTTATTCACCAAGGATGTATTAAGTTAATAATTAAAAGTTTATGAAAAGTTAATAATAAATAATTTACATTGTTATAAAATATTTATATTTTGAATAAACACTGTACTTTTAAACTGTTATTCATGAAAGAATCCTGAAAAAAAAAAATCACAGGTTCCAAAAATATTTGGCAGCACAACTGTTGATATTATCCAACATTGATCATTCTAATAATAAATCCATATTAGAATGATTTCTGAAGGATCATGTGACACTTAAGACTGGAGTAACAGCTGATAAAATTCAGCTTTTCATCACAGGAATAAATTCTATTTTTAAAGTATGTTAAAATAAAAACATTATTTTATATTGTAAAAACATTTTGCAATATTACTGTTTTTCTATATTTTTAATTAAATAAATGCAGCCTTGATGAGCATAAGAGACTTCTTTAAAGACTATTACAAGTCTTACTGACCCCAAACTTTTGAACGGTAGTGTATATACATACACACGTATTATTTTATATTTTTAAAAATGTTTATATATATATATATATATACATATATACATTTATATATTTATTTAATATTTTGAAATTATATATATATATATATATATATATATATATATGTAACAAATATATATTTATATATGTAACAAAATTTCTATGCTTTTAAAAATTATTTAGATATTTATTTATTTAATATTAAAAAAAATTATATATATGTATATATATTTAAATATTAAATATATAAATATTAAATATAAATATGTAATATGTAGTAGAATTATAATAGTAAAAAACTCAAAATTGCATTTTATCATCATTTCACCACATACTGGCATGTTACAAGCCAATTAGTTCCTAATGGACAAAATCAATTCCAGGCCTACATTATTTCTCACTAAATATAAAGTTAAATAAATAAATAAATAAATAAGAACAATATTTGCTTGAATATGTTTATAATATAATATAATATAATATAATAATGAGCATGTACAATTTATGGGTAAAAAATGCTATTTTTTGGCATCACTCTGAAACAGTTTCACTCTGAACTTTCACTCACAAAGAAACTGCAAGCAAGGCATTGAATTAAACATGAAAAGACTGAAATAGTATATTCTTGGAAAACATACTCCAATACTCGTTGTTTTATTTACAACTTCGAAGAATAGTTTTTTACAAAGTTACAAAAAATCCAGTATTATTCACCACATGTTCCTGACTTTCTAGCTCATTCTCAAGCAGATGCCACGCATTTTTACTGTGGGTGTTGAACTTCGTGCACATAAGGGCAAGACTCCACCTAAAAACTACAGAAAAACGCACCTCTGACTGAGAATAACACTTAACGTGCCAATGCATTTTACATGCAGCTCAAACACATTCGCATGCCTGCAGTGGACAGTGTGATGCCGCTGATGCAAAGGCACATTTATTCCCTACTGTCCCGTCTGAGGTATTATGATCTGACTGTGTCCAGATTCTGACCTGTTACTGACCTTGATGGAGTGCTTTCATAGGGTACAGTGTGTCTCTGAAAGATCTACAGCATGCTGGGAAAGATCCTGTTGTGGTAAAGTGACTTGGCATTGCCTTCAAAATGATACTGACCAAGGTTTGTCCGAGTGCCAAAACACATTTTTCCAAAACACGGTGGAATATTTGTGCTTTACTATAGTATATTTCCCTTTTAAGGACACTGGCAATGAATCAGAATGAGCTGGAATCATAATCTAATGTATTTTGTGTAATATTCCATCTTTAGGTTAATGCGTAAGATAAACCTAACCTAACCCTAAAATAAATGCTGATGCTCAGGAAATATCCCATATGGCAAAAAAATAAAAATAAAGAAATCTGGCCAAAATATATTTTAAATATATGCTAAATATCTGTTTTAAGCAGTGAAGCTCATATATATATATATATATATTTGTTTTTTTTGTTTTTTTGTTTTTGTTTTTTCAAATGTGACATGTTTTTTCTAGAACTGAAATATATGTAGGGCAAAAATTTGTAAGATCTCTTTCTGAGCTATATTTTTAAAATCTGCAAAAAATTGCCAAAAATATGTTAGTAAAAAATATATATTTATACAAATGTATTTTGTGTAATATTACATCGTTAGGTTTATGCTTGAGAGAATCAACCTGAAATAAATGCTGATGCTCAGCAAATGGTTTCAGTATCCCATATCACAAAAAAAATCTGGTAAAAATATATTTGAAATATATGTTAAATATCTGTTTTAAGCAGTGAAGCTCATATATATATATATATATATATATATATATACATTAATGTATTTTCTTGAATTGAAATATATGGAGGGCAAAAATTTGTAAAATCTATTTCTGAAATATATTTTGAAAATATGCAAAAAATTGCCAAAAATATGTTAGTAAAAAAAATATATATATATTTTAGCAATTATTTTTTGGAGTCATTTTAAATATATTTTTTTTTAATATTTGAAAACATATATTTTTGCTTTATGGGTATTTTAAATTATGTGGACTGAACTGAGATTGAGCTGGAATCACAATCTAATGTATTTTGTGTAATATTACATCTTTAGGTTTATGCTTAGGAGAATCAACCTGAAGTAAATGCTGATGCTCAGGAAATGTTTTCAATATCCCATATCAGAAAAAAAAAAAAAATCTGGTCAAAATATATTTTAAATATATGCTAAATATCTGTTTTAAGCAGTAAAGCTTATATATTCATGAATGTATTTTCCTGAATTGAAATGTATAAAGGGCAAAAATTTGTCAAATCTATTTATGAAATCTATTTTTAATATATGCAAAAACTTCCCAAAAATACATTAGTAACAAAAAAATATTTAGATAAATATATTTTGGAACATATTTTAGCAATTATTTTTCGGAGTAATTTGAAATATATTTTTTAAAAATATTTGAAAATTTATTTTTTTGCTGTATGGGTGTATGCTGTATTTAATTTATGTGGACTTTCTATTACAATATACATCTTTTATTTTTCTTAATGCTTAACATATCCTAGCCCTCCAGGTTTGGAGTCACTCCAGACAAAAACAAACATTCATGGGGGTCACTGTAATGAAAACAGACTTGGTGTTTGTCCATGTCTGTCGAACCAGGCCTAGTGTGCATACAACCAAAACACATTATCGAAGTCATATAACCTGGCTTTTCTCATGCGATATGCTTAAGTTTCTACCAAAATAATTCCCACTGCCAAAACCGACTTGAGATAAGCAGATGGTGCTCTATCTGTGTCCACGCTGGCATCAGCGAAGTCTCAAACTGCAGTATTAAAAATAAACAAGCGCACATTGTGAATGCCACGACCGGTGTAATCTCAAAACGCTCGCTCTCACGGAGGCTTTGCACTTCAGCTGCGAAAACAAAGTGGCCATTTGAAGCTTAATTGTTGCGCTGCACTATAGCAATAAGCCTCTCACAGCGGGAGCTCAGATGCAATGCAATAAGAGCAAACACGAGTGATTTGTTTTCAACCTTCACCACGTTTGGGGTTGTGGACATGAGCGCTAACGCGGTCCAAAATGGTTTACGGTTGAGATCTTTAAGAGTTTATCACCTGAAAGCCATGAGGAAATGTCAGCTGATCATTAGTTATAGTTATAACAGAGACACAGAAATGAATGAGACTGTGAATCAGCCCAAAGCTCTTATTAATCTTTTAAAGGTCACCTGCGCCGCACCTTAGAAAGCACACAATCACAGACTGCATTTTGCAATGCAATGCAATGTTTAGCACAACGTCCAGCTGCTTTCAGACAAGAACCAAGTTTGATGCATGCAATTCTGAGTTGGCTCTAGTTCATGTTAATGCTCCAAAAACATTCAAGAAAAATGTCTTGGAGTATCTTGACACGTTCCACCTCATTAGAAGCCATTTTGTGCTTCAGCTTCGGCAAACGTTTCCAATCTGAATCATATTCTTTACAATTTAGGCATGTTGAATCATGTCAACATCAGAGCAAATTAGTGAGGTAAAAACCTCCAAATTTAACAAGACATGAATTATTAAATTACTCATGAATAATGCTTATGTAACATGGGGGGGAAAAAAAAGGAACACCACTAGGTTATTCTTGCCTAAATTTTCTTTTATTGAAAAAGGCCAGGGTGCAAATGTCAAATAAAAAAAGAAAACAAAAATAAGAGACAAGCATATATTTCAAGCATTTTAATACAAACTTAATATAAACTATTTCAGTCCCTCTTGACATGTAAGACACTGACTCAAAATACTTTGTTATACCATATTTTATCAAGTATTGCACAATGTAGGTACAAAATTAATATATACGATTACATTGTCCATAATATAGCAAAAATCTGTTGAACTCTTAACAGAAAATACAACTCTTTTTGTTTCAAAAAAGCAAATATTCCTACACTGAAATTCCAACACTAAGGAATATTCTGTACACAATCTTTAGAATTTTTTAACCTATTTTTTTAAAGATGAATTTCTTTAACAATTTAAAAAAAGAAAAACAAAAGGAAACAAAATATATTATAACATAAAGCTTCTGCAGCCATCACAGATCACTGGAGTAGTAAAAAGATATAAATGCAATACCATGTTGTAGAAACAATATATATATACTCTGATATTTTACAAACTCTGTACTCAATTAAATTATACAATTAGAAAAAAGACCACGTAACCCCAGATATATATGCATTAGTGCCAATTCCTTAAAAATCAGCCAAGTCTTACCAACTTTAAAATACTGTAAGAGGCCAGAACTTGAAGCTTCTGTGTTTTTTTTTTTTTTTAAAGAGTATGTTTTAGAGTATTTTTCTTCCAAAAGGTAGTAAAAAAAATCATTTTTTGCTTTATTGGCAAAAAAGGAAACGAAAAGAGACGCGTGTCGACCGAATGTAACCGAGCTCAGACGCATGTACGTGTGCGTAACACAAGCTTTAGTACAAACTCAAGGGGGCAGAGAGAGAGATCGACTGGAGAAAAATAATAAAATAAAGTGAAACAAACACCCTTGGGCACATGCGCTTATCAGTGACTAATAGGGATCCCACAGTTGTGTGTCTTCGCCTTTCGTTTTCCTTTTGCCAACAATCGTTTCCGACATTAGTTAGCCATGACCGGCTGGAATTGCTGGTTTGAATACTGCATGTTGCTGAGACTGAAGTTTAAGCCATCCATGAGCGACTTGTCGTTGATGCTCCCGTAGGCCGTGAACACATCGAAGGCATTGCTGTACTGCAGAGGGCTGAGGCTGAGTGGGTTCTCGCCCGGAGAGAACACCGGAGCGCCTCCGGAGCCCCCTTGGCCTTGCAGGTTGGGGAACACGAACTCCTTGGCGTTGGGCGAGAGCGCGGACGCCGCCTTCTGCTGCTGCTGGGGCGGCGAGCTCCCCAGGCCGAAGCCGTAGAGCGAATGCATGGAGCTGGAGATGGCTTTCTGCTTGAGGAGGCTGTTGACATTCAGGCCCAGGTTGGTGGGAGAGCTGCGTGCCACTTTGCCGCCATTGCGGCCACTGTTCTTCATCTTGGTGGAGCCAAACTTGGTGGCGGCGAATGAGGCTGTGGTGAAGGTTAAAGGCTGGGTGGAGCGCGGCATGAAGGACGGGCTGACGGCCGCCGACTGGCCGAACGGTGGCGGCGACGGCGAGCTGGACTCGGACGAGACGCCCACCGGGTCGCTGATTGGCATGAAGACCTGAGCCTCCGGGTTAAAACTGTTTCTGATCTCCCTGTCCAGCTCAGAGCCGTTCTCACCGTTATCGTCCACGTATAGCACCTTGACCGCTCCCTTCTCCCCGATCTGGTAGGACACCTCGAAAGGGTCGATCCAGACGCTGAGGTCCTGAGGCAAGTTATTGCGGACGTCCTCGATGTCCAGCCCGCTTTCTTTGGCTGCTTCCTCCACGACCGGGTCCACCTTCTCGCCCACGTGGATGCACCTGAACCCGGATCCTTTGTATGGCTTGTCGGGGTACCAGTGTCCTTCATACTTCTTCTTCAACTGCCTCTCCAGCTCCTCGCCGAAGATGTTCACTCGCCTCCGTGGGAGCTTGTTGTACAGGTACGAAATGATGAAGTTCAGCGCTACTTGGATTTCAAGCTGCATAGCTGTTCGTCTGTGCTGCTTTAGTAGAGTGCTGCAAAAACCTCCAAGGCAGTAGTGATCAGTGGGGACTCGGAAGTGCTGGTGGACGAGAGCAGGAAAATCTTCTTGCGCTCCTTGAAGGGGGAAAAGAGGCAAGGTGTTACATGTGTAAACAAACACGGACCTAAGGGTGAGTGACAGACTCACTCACTAAAATGCGTGGTTTGAATGCACTGTGCATCTCCTGGTGATTCCAGGAAGATTACATAACACGGATTCTCTTCCCTGCTTCATTCAGTCAACTGTTGCGTAAAAACGCCTTTATGCGAATATAGGCCATTCGAACACAATGCGACACGTATTGCGCAACAGATCGCCGATCGGATTTCCCGAAGATCGCGACCAATGGCGTGACGCTCCGCTCGGGGTGTGTAGCCTTGACCAAATTAGTCTAGTACACCAAATACAACGCTAAATCCTCGATATTTGCTCACGTATGGCGAGCGAAACACGTCAAACAGTGCGGCTGCGTCTCAAACCTAGCGAGCATCGAACGAGTAGCTATTGAGACGCGGCCATTGTTATGATGAATATGGATTGGGAACATTCTGGACGCTTTCTGACTACAGAACTGTAAACAGACGAACGCTTTGGAAATCCGCCATACATGGCGCGAAGCCTTTTAGACAAATAAACGACGGCTTTCGGACGGAATGAACTTTGACGCTGTCAATGTTTTTAGGACTCTCCTATGGTCAGCAGGGCTGATCGGACATTTCCGTAAGACAAACAGACGCACTAGAAAGGGGGAGAGAGAGAGGAGCTCACATGACTGCACGGTTTAAAACGCATTCGCGAAAAAAAAACGATCATTTATCAAAAACAGCCTGGTCTCCATTCAAGTAGATTCTGAATTAATCAGTTTCTTAAAGCGATAGCGCACTCAAATGGAAAAATCAATCAGATGTTGAACATTTTAGGACACTGACAGCCTCGTTCACTATTGACTTTCGATGCATTTTGTATAAAGCGAATGGTGACCGAGGCTGTCATTCTGGCTAACGCCTCCTTTCGTGTTCCACCGAGTCACACAGCCTCGAACAACATAATTTTCGCGTAAACAAGCCTTTGGAGGTACTGCAGTTGAAATGCAACGATATATTTGTTTAACGCCTCAGCTTGACACATTATGACTGTTCAATGCCATATACTTACATTAAACGACCGTGTTTGTCTCTCCTGGTGGCTTCCGCTTCGGTTCCTAGCTAGCAGTGATCGAAAAGATTATTCCAGTTAGGGTGCATCGATATTAGCTGTTTGTTCTTCGGGGAATTGTGTTCTTTTTTTTGGAGTCTATCGTCAGGCAATCCGACTCCCCACTGCCTGGGAGTTTTTACAACTCTGCCCTTTAAACTCCTGACTGGATCTCCTTTATAGCACTCCTCCGCCACGGACATGATGGGGGCGGTGATGCGGTTTTCAGAGGTCAAAACCCCAGCGCCGCTTGCGATTGGACAAACGCGCTTTCGTCGTATGTTTGCCTCCGAATCCTCCGCGCGGATTGGCCGCGCGGCGCGTCAATCACCAAAGAGACCCGCCCCTCGACCAATAAGCGTTTAGTACATTTATGGCTGGCGTTCCCAGTCATGTATTAAGTGTCTTCCTCCCACACGTAGGCGATCTAAACATAATAATAATAATAAAAATCTACTGGCTGTTTTGTTAAATTGATTTATCGAGACCACTCGCGATGTTTACAGATTCTAGCGCTGCAGTTTATAATACGACCTAAAAACAATGCGGATAAAAGCGTAAGAATAAAGAATTATTTTAAATTAATTTCAGACGTATTCAGAAGATAAAACAACGTAAATAAACAAATTAAGCGCAAGGACAGAGCGGAGTGACTTTGGTCATTTGTCCACCGAGGTGTGATCTGCCCTTGTGTGTTTTGCGTTGAAAAAATACTGCCGTTCTATTGGCTGGCCGTGCTGTCGTCATCATCCTCTATGCAAATACACTAGTACACTCACTTTACCTTCTGAGTTTTTAGGTTATGCAATATGCATTGCTTTTTAAATAACATGCATATAATGCTCAAGCTACTTCATAATGAATAATAAATCAAAACCTAATTATTCATCTGTGCTACATATATTGTAACACGATACAGCCGTGTTGTGTTGCTTTTTCTATAGTGTCAGTACATTGATGCCTTACACTTCTCAGATTTCATTTGCCGGGTAAACCAAGCTCCTATATGCAAGAGGTTTAAGGTTTTTGGCCTCGTGAATTGTTATAAGCCCATCCAAATATAGGCTTTGTGTACACAGCAAGCTTTGCACCATATGGGTGAGGATTGCAGAGCAATATTATACACTCCAGTTCTGTGTGCATTTGGGAAATGGCTCCAGGCTCACAATACAACACGAAGATGCTTAAAATTAATTCTGAGCTGTATACCTACAAGTCCCGACGAGATGATTCTTTTTTTATAAGCTTAAACAGAAATGAATGCAATCCCAAGCTGTGTATTTTAGCATCTATTCTCTTACTCTGGTGTTTGTCTAAGCAACATTTTCTTATTGGCCTAATTACAGCGAGCGAGAGGAACATGCTAATGACTGCAGAATTCTAAACTGGGCGGTCAGGATAAGCTAATTTGCTTAGCAGGGATATTGTGAACGTTCAAAGTTCAGAGAAAGGCAGAGTGGGAGGAGGGAAAAGCGACGTAGCCAGTGGCCTGCGTGCTTATTACAACCTTTTTTGGTTATAGTGGCTGCTGATAAGGTGGTTAGTGAAATGTGACCTGACGGCCTTTCTCTAAGGTTATTGTGGAATTAAAAACACTCAGTGGATTTATGTTTCCTAGGAACCACTGTCATTCAGCTCTATGGGAGGCTGTAAAACCCGCTTTCGTAATTCAAATCAGCTTTTTGTTATTCAATATCAATATTCTAAATCTCTTTTATTGCTTATTAGGATTTTAATGTTACATAAAGCAATTAGCCGCTCACTTAAAGTGATAGTTCACCCCAGAATTAAAATTCTGTGATCATTTACTTGCCCTTTTGTCGTTCTGTACACTACAAGAAAATGATATTAGTATTTTAGTCTTGTTTTCTAATACAAATATTAACATTTTTAAAATCACGATTTGTAAATAATTTACTTGAGAATCAAAAATTCAATGTTTATGCTTTTTAACTTGACATTCAAGATGGCACAAAATATTTATTGTTTTTTAAATTATTTAAAATTACTTGTGTTTTTGCTGAAAATAAGAAAAAATATCAACCAACATTTAAAAAAAAATAAAAATGCAGTCATAAAAATAAACTTAATTCAAAGGGAATATTTATTCTTGTTTATGCAAAAACTCACCTAGTTTCAATTAATTTGTCAGAAAATAAGACAAAATATCTGATGTCATTTTGCATCTTGTGTTGATTGCTTTAAAATTTAACTGATTAAATTGATCAACTCTTGATTTAAGAATATTTGTACTGGAAATCAAGAAAAAATACTGAGAAATTAATTAATTAATTAATTAATTTATTTATTTGCAGTGTACGCATTTCTTTCTTTTGTGAAACATACATTTAACGGATTAAATTGATCATGTCTTGATTTAAAAATGTTTGTACTGGAAATCAAGACAAACAAATATTTATTTTATTATTATTATTATTATTATTTTTATTGCAGTATATGAATTTATTTAAGAATGTTTGTACTGGAAATCAAGAATATTTATTTTATTATTGTTATTATTATTATTATTATTATTATTATTATTATTATTATTATTGCAGTGTATGAATTTATTTCTTTTGTGAAACATACATTTAACTGATTAAATTGATCATGTCTTGATTTAAGAATGTTTGCTGAGATGCTGAGAAATGTATTCATTTATTTCATTTCATTTATTATTTTTATTTTATTTTGTTTTATTATTTATATATATATATATATATATATATATTTTTTTTTTATTATTGTTTTTTTTTGGCAGTGTATGACTTTCTTTCTTTTGCAAAACACAAAAGGAGGCATTTTGAGAAATGTTTCTGTTCAGTGGCCACCGAAACTGTTTGGTTACCAAATATTTTCTTTTATGCTCCAGAGAAGAAAGAAAATCATACAGGTTTAACAACATGAGAGTGAATAAATGATGACATAATGATCATTTTGGCTGAACTATCCTTTTAAGTTTGCTTTTTACAACCCATGTCCTATATATTATTAATCTTTGTTATTTTCTGAAAGATTTTGGATTTGTTTTTGGAGTATTTCTTTTTAGTTCCTTATGTAAATATGACGTGGAAGCTGCGGCTTAGCAACAATAAATATGCTGATAAAACAAACTCCGGCTCCTCCCTGCTCATGACATACACCTGAAGTCAACTGGGATCACGCCCTGCTCTTTCTTAACGTTATTTAAGGAACTTGTATGTCTAAAGACAGAGCGGCTGTTCTACATTCCAGCCGTGTTTCCATTCCTCCTCATTCCATTTGTTTACTAATGCTTGTGTCACCGATACAGTGAGATATGAGGAAGGCGTCATTGTTCCAGTGAGTTTGTGATGGTGTTAGACGGCTGAACAGGTAGAGGAGGCTACGAGGCCCCAGATTGCTCCTCTGCAGGGGTGTGAATGAAGCATCAGAAGACACAGAAGAGCGTTTCCAGCATTCACTGACTCACACGCTGGAGCTCCGCCAGTGGAGGTGGAACAGGCCGTTTACATGATGTGATGAGAGCGCAACAACAAGACAACACCGTTCTGCCATAGCAATGAGATAATACACATGCACTTTCAGTTTAATCAAAATAAGACATGTTGATTTTAGTCTGTGTCTTTTAGCTCTATATAGACAAACACTACTAAAGTTTGGGGTTGGTAAGATTTTATGTTTTTGATTTTGAAGTTTCTTCTGCTCACCAGGGCTGAATTTATTTGCTCAAAAATACAGTAAAAATTGTAAAATATTATTAGAATTTAAAATAGACATTTTCTGTGTGAATACAATGTAAAATGTAATTTATTGCTGTGATCAAAGTTGCATTTTCAGCATCATTACTCCAGTCTTCAGTGTCACATGATTTTCAGAAATCATTCTAACATGCCGATTTGCTGCTTAAGAAACATTTATTTATTATTAATGTCATATTTTTTGGAAACTGTGCTACATTTTATTTTACAGGATTTTGAGATAAATAGAAAGTTCAAAAGAACAGCATTTATTTGCAACAGAAATAATTTGTAACATTATAAATGTATTTACTGCCACTTTTGGTCAATTTAATGCATCCTTGATGAATAAAAGAATTCATTTCTTTAAAAATAAATAAAAATATAACCTGGTTTTGTAATTCAAATGAGCTTTCTGTTATTCAGTATCAATACTCTAAATCTGTTTTATTGCTTATTAGGATTTTAATCTTATATAAAGCAATTAGCCGCTCACTTAAAGTGATAGTTCACCACAAAATTAAAATTCTGTGATCATTTACTCCTACTCTTGTTGTTCTGTACAGCGAGCAAAAAAATGATTCAAATACAAGTATTAAAACATTTTTTTAAATCAAGATTTTTAAATAATTTACATAAGCAGCAAAAATTCCTGTTTGAGTCTGTTTTGCCAAAAAATACGAAAAATATCAGCCAACTGGAAAAGAAAAAAAATGTGATCATAAAAATACACTGAATTCAAAGGGAATATTTATTCTTGTTTTAAGCAAAAACTCACGTTTTAATTAATTTGTCAGAAAACAAGACAAAATATCTGATGTCATTTTGCATCTGAAGTTGATTGATTTAAAATATAACTGATTAAACTGATCAAGTTAAGAATGTTTGTACTGGAAATCAAGACAACAATAATGATTGATTTATTAATAATTAATTAATTAGTTTATTTATTTATTTTTTATTCTATTTATTATTATTTATTATTATTTATGTATGACTTTCTTTTGTGAAGCACACATATTTAACTGAATAAATTGATCAAGCCTTGATTTAAGGATGTTTGTACTGGAAACCAAGACAAAAATACTGAGAAATTTATTTATTTATTTATTTATTTTTGCAGTGTATGACTTTCTTATTAATTAATTAGTTTATTTATTATTTTTATTGTATTATTTATTTATTTATTCTTTTACAGTGTATGACTTTCTTTTGTGAAGCACAAATATTTAACTGATTAAATTGATCAAGACCTAATTTAAGAATGTTTGTACTGAAAATCAAGACACAAATACTGAGAATTTAATTGAATTTAATTTTATGTTATTTTATGTTATTTTATTTTATTTTATTAGTTTTTTTTTTGTAGTGTATGACTTTCTTCTGCGAAACACAAAAGGAGATATTTTGAAAAGTGTTTCTGTTTCTGAATAAAAGCATTAATTTCTTTAAAAAGATTTAAAATATAACTTTACTAAATTAAAAATAAATAAATAATGAATGAATGAAGAAATGTCTGAACTGCAGTTTGTTTATTTATTTATTACTTTTGACTTTATGATCTATATAATAAGAACTGTGTTTTATGTGTAATTATGTGCTACACTGAAGGGAAAAATGATTTTCTTTCTTAGTATTTTGTCTTGTTTTCCAATAAAAATGTCCAAATATTCTTAAATCAAGATACATTTAGTTGAGACACTAACATGAAAACACCTTAAGTCTTGATTTCTAAAAAAATGAATCAAAATTGAGTTTTTTGTTCTTAAAATCAGAACAAATATCTGCCAATTTTCCCTTAGAGATTCAAAGAGTTTTCCTATCCCATTACCAGATATTTTTCTCATTTTAAGCAAAAACGAATAACATTTTCATAAATTATTCAAAATGTAAATTGATTTAAGAGTGTTTAGATATTTGTACTGGAAAACAAGACACAAATGCAAAATAATTTTTTATTTTTTATTTTTTTCACCATATGAAAACTGAATGACAACAATCTCACAGAACGTCCACGTAAAGTTGAATACACTCTCTCTTTAAACAGAAATATGATGCTGACTGGAATAATATCTCTGCTTTTTTATTGTCATTACCTTCATATTTCATAGTCCTGTTCACATTCATATGCAGTTAAGAATAGAAAGTGCTTCAGTAGTTGACGTTTACTAATGAGCAGCTTTACTGAAGTCACAGGCTTCTGCCAAAGACCTCAACGCCACCGTACAAATCACACAGGCTCTATAATATTTAACGTCTGTGTTGCTGCTCTGCTCTCAGTTACTGTTTAGGTAATGGTTTTACTCTTGACTATGACGGACGAGCGACACATTATAGCCGCCAATGATCAGAGGAAAGGGAAGTTTGGTGGTCTGACTCAATGTCTATTAGTGACTGAAGTAACTCGATGATTCATAAAGCACTCAGTCTATATTTTCAGAGCTTTTCATATGAGTCTCTGTGAAACACACTGGAGGTGTAATGAGAAGGGCCAAGCCAAAGGGCCATAAATTTGAAATGAAAATGAAACTATAAAAATAAAAACTATAATATTATCATGTAACATTTTTAAAATTGTAACATCAAAAAAATACAATAGATGCTAACTGCATCTAAAATAGGTTTTTGTTTACATATGTGTACTGTGTATATTTATTATATATAATACACACTCATGCATGAATATATTTGAGAAAAATATGTTATGTTTATATATTTAACATATTTATATATATTAATTATATAACTAAAATATATATTGTATGTGTGTGTATTTATATAAATATACGCAGTACATACATATATGTTATGTAAACAAAAACTTTAATTTAATTTAATTGTGATTAATCAGCACTAAGGCAAGTGTATAATATTATTCCATTTTATTATTATTATTATTATTATTTAGGAAAAAACTCAAACCTTCACCCGTTACTATAGGAAAAAATTAACATATTATTATTAATTTAATTATGAAAAAAAACAAATTCAGTAGCTTAATGCTTATAAATTCTTTATAAATTTTTCAATAAATTGTATTCAGACAGGTAGTTTTAGTGGGATGCAAAAACCACAAACCTCATTAAAAAGAAGAAAATTTAAGCTTTTTATTTATTTATTTATTTTAAATCATTTTCAACTTCTTGCACTGCATTTTCTAAAATATTTATGTCTTGTTTTTTTCTGTGAAATCTAAAAATCCTTAAATGAGAAGCAAAAATTCTTACAAATTTGTTCAAATTTAATGATTTTTTTCTCCTTAAAAAAATATTTAAATTGCCAGTGTGGTCAGAAAAATAAACCTGTTTTCTTTATAAATTAAGTTTATATTTCTGACTCCATTTTCCACTTCTTGCTCTGCATTTTCTAAAGTATTTTTGTCTTGTTTTTCTGTAAAAACTAAAAATCCTTCAATCAAGACATGAGAAGCAAAAACTCTTACAAATTCATTAAAATTAAATGACTTTTTCCTTAAAACAAAATAACAGAAAATTGCCAGTGGGGTCAGAAAAATAAACCTGTTTTCTTTATAAATTAAGTTTAGATTTCTGACTCCATTAGCAGATATTTGTAATTGTTTTAATTTTAAACTCACTTCATTCTGATTCTTTTTTATCAGAAAGCAAGATACCTTCAGTCATTTTGCTTTTGAAGTAAATGTATCTTAATTTGTACTGGAAAACAAGCCAAAAGCACTGATTAAGAAAATATTTTTTTTTGCACAGCTTTTCTGAACGTACTGATAAACCATGCACCATTTTTCACTAGATGCCACATCATTACATCTACATTAAACCCCAGAAACACTGTGTGTCCCACTTTTTGCTTCATCATTTCTCATGAATAGCTCAACAGGTCGCTCTGAGACACCTGCTGTTTTACACTGTTTGCTCCATCCCAGTACAGTCAGTACTTAAAATAATATGGTAATGTGTTTTGTTCAGCCAGACGTTGATTTGTTCAGGAGTGCTGATGTTGACACACATAAAAAATATCTAGATGATAATGCGGTCAGTGTGGTCTGACCTGCCCGGTCGCTCCTGTCTCTCGGGGCGAGTCCACATGAGCTCATATCATGGCCGGCCAACAATTTAGTTAGTGATAAGAACTTAACGTCCTGCACAAAAAACGACCCAGTTTATCTAACAAACACCAAGCAGAGTCTTAAGGATGGAGTGAACTCTTCTGTGGATGTTAAGATGTGGTGGAGACGTCAGATCTGGATCCTCCCAAAACCAACAGCATTGTTCTAAAAGTGAACGCTCTTAAAAATAAAGCATTCAGAAACGCTTTCACAGCCTAAAGACAGATGAAAACATGTTCAAGTTTTAGTGATGCCATAAGACAACCAATTTAAGGTCTGCGGTATTTAAAGCCATTCACAAAAAAGCTTCTGCCCTGAAAAAAAAAACACTTTAAAAAGGATTGTTCATGGTTATGAATAAAACAAAGATTATTAAAGATGATTATTATCTAAATTTCACATTTAATTCAGTGCATTACTTGCTGGTTCTTCAGTGTAACAGTGAAATTTGGAAGTAGAAAGAAATAGTATTTTATTGTCAAATTTTACCTAACTTGTTAAAAAAAATAAATAAATAAATAAATGAATAAAAAATAATACATAAATAAATAAATAAATATCAAAGTAGGGTTATTATAGATCACTAAAACTAAAACCATAAAACAAATATCAAAATGAAATCAAATGCAAAATAGCTAGTTAACAAGGAAACATTTCTTATTTTCATTTAGTTTAAATTGATGTACTAAAATAACTCAAAAACCAAAATAAAAATAATAAAAAAATACATATATATTTAAAAACTAAAAAATATAAAAATGCCTATACTTCAGTGTACCAGTAAAATTTGGTAGTAGTAAACTACCATTTAAATAAATTTAAATAAATAAATAAATAAATAAAGTTAATATAGATCAACAAAACTAAAACTAAAACCATGAAAAAATAAATAAATACAATGAAATAAACTGTAGGAAAAAAAACTTAAACTTAAACTTATAATAATAAAATAATATAAAATAATATTTTCTTGTCAAATGCTTTACCTACACTGTTAAAATAAAAATAAATAAATAAATAAATAAATAATATCAAAGTAGGGTTATTATAAATCACCAAAATTAAAACCATAAAAATAAATAAATAAATATATGAAATAAACTGTAAGAAAAAAAATCAACGTAGGGTAATTAAAGATCACTAAAACTAAAACATAAAAAAATATTAAAATGCAATAAAATGTATAAAAAAAATAAAAAACTTAAACATATTTTATTTCAGCTAGTTAACAAAAAACATTTTTTATTTCTAAAATAACTCCAAAAACTGAAATAAAAATTTATAAATAATCTTTAAAAGACAAAAAAAAAAAAATATATATATATATATATATATATATAAATGCCTATTCTTTAGCGTAACAGTAAAATTTGGAATAAAAAAATAGTATTTTCTTGATAAATGTTGTACCTTTTCTGTTAAAAAAATAAATTAAAAAATAAATAAAGATCAAAGAAGGGTTTTTACAGATCACCAAAACTAAACTATAACCCAATAACTCAAAACCCAAAAACTAAATAAATAATACATAAATTAAAAAAAAATCTTTACAAACAAAAAATCAAAAATGACAAAAACACACGATAGCAATTTTTTAAAAAGAAAAAAGTATTTCAGTCTGTCTACTTCAGAATACTTCAGTTCAAGTCAATGGATTATTTGTTCATTCTTTGTAATTGTTTATATTAGTTAGCAATTTCTGATTTTTAATTTCTACACCAGATTTTTTTTGCATGTGTGAGTAACACATTCAATCACACAAGTTTTCAAGCAGAAAGGAGTAGTATTTTCTTGTACTGTATAATATTTACAACTTATAAAATTATATATATTTTTCTTATTACAAATTATATTACCAGCATTACCAACAATAACTGAGTGAAAAGTTTGATGGATGAATTCTGCTGTATTTCATAACGCTTTATTATTTAGTTTGACCTTCACAAGTTTGTATAAAACCTTTTTTAAATGCTCACAAATGTGTTACATTTTCAGAATGTTTCTTTGATTTAAATGTTTTAAGTTCTAAAGATGTCTGTTTATTTCCAGGTTTGAATTTAATCTTAGTTTTATTTTTGTGAGTTTTGCTCTGCTGGACCATCAGCTCCATTATCATCCTTGGTTGTTTCCTGCACGGAAGAGTTTCTTTTGTTCGTCTGGTTTTAATGGTAACTAGGTAACTAGGAATTCACAAGCTCCAGTCTTGATCCAGAACACTTAAGAAAAGATGATGCCAACCCCTCAGAGGACTTCAGATGATACCAACCCTGAAAACATACAGCACTACCGAATTCTGCTACTAATTTATAGTGTTCTTTGTCTGTTTGATTACATCATTACTTGATCTTTACCACACATCTCTGCCATATGTACATCAAGCTACTACTACATGTATTGTAAAAATGTCAATTTGGTGTAAAGCTGCTTTGCAACGATATGTATCGTGAAAAGCGCTATACAAATAAATTTGAATTGAATTGAATTGAATTTTAAGCGTGCTGATTGCATGTGCTCGTACTCGAGGTAGACAGACTAATTACAGCCTCTTCACTGAGGAAAATGTCAGTGAGATTTATGAAATGTAAAGGCTGTTTCAGGAGCACATCATCTTGCCCTTTTTGTTTTCGTCCTCAAATTCAATTACAGCTTCTTTTGTCGCAGCCCGTCTTTATTAAGTTGTTATTTCTGCCCTCTCTGGGGGACTGAAGCGGTCTAGACCAGAAACCGCTACACTGACCCTCTAGTCAGAACAATTTGATTCGTTTTCTCCTTCAGCTGTCATTCGGAAGCTCAGCAACTATTACATTTTACAGTCTTCACTTGATCTTGGGTTAACAGCTGTTCAAATCCAAGCCTAGAGAATACAGTCCATGTACTGTGATATCAAGGATTTTTCCATACTGATTTTTCATTTTACTTTATGTATGTTTCATTCATTTATTTTTACACTTGTTTTACTCATATTGCATTGCGTAGTGTTTTAAGGTTGTAAAAGTCAAGGATTTTTCTATATTGATTTATTTATTTATTACAGTTGCTTTATTGCATTGCATTGTTTTTTAAGGTTGTAAAAGGCTGTAAAAGTAATGTAATATCAAGGATTTTTCCATATTGATTTTTTATTTTATTTTATGTATGTTTTCTTTCTTTCTTACTTTCTTTCTTTCTTTCTTTCTTTAATTTTACAGATGTTTTACTCATATATTGTGATATCAAGGATTTTTCCATATTGATTTTTTTTTTATTTTATTTTATTTCATTATGTATGTTTCATTTATTTATTTTTACAGTTGTTTTATTTACATTACATTGCGTAGTGTTTTAAGGTTGTAAAAGGCTGTAAAAGTAATGTAATATCAGGGATTTTTCCATACTGATTTTTTATTTTATTTTATTTTATTTTATTTTATTTTATTTTTATTATTATTATTATATATATATATTTTTTTTTTACTCATATATTGCATTTTTTTACTCATATACTGCATTGCGTAGTGTTTTAAGGTTAAAGGAAATATGTGTAAATTTAATATAAAATGTACTGGTAATTTTTGGCAGGACATTACATATATATATATACAAATAATGCAGCATTTTTCATTTTCATTTAGTTTAATTTGATGTACTAAAATAAAATCAATTAAAAATAAAAATAAGTCAATAAATAAATAAATAAAATATTTATATAAATAATAATAATAATAATAATAATAATAACAACAACAACATTAATAATAATAATAATAATAATAACAATAAAACACAACAAAATTACTACAACTTTAAATAAAATTAATATGAAAGCAGAATATATAAATAAATTATAATAAAATATTATTCTAAATATAAAAAATATAATAGTATTTCAATAATACTTCAATAATAATAGTTGTAAATAACATAAAAGTATGTTTTTACATTATTATTTCAGTTCTATAAAGTCTTTTTACTTTATTTGAATTAAAGTAATTTAACATTTAAATGTTTCAAATATTTAATTTATGTTCAGTTGTTGCTTGAAATTTACTAGCAATTTCTGAGTGAAAATTGTTCCACCACTACTTTTTGTCATTGTAATAAAATAAAATCTAAAATAAAAATGTAAAAATTCAGTAAAAATACTAAAACACAGTTATAAAAAATAATATTATATACTTTTTTTTTACTAAGGATTATTAAAAGTATTGTAATTTCTTTTTTGTCACTTACAGCACTTTTTTTCTTTTTTAAAGTCAATTCAATTAAAGTAAATGGCGAAGTTGATTTGAACCTCACTGACTTTAAGACCAAAAACTGTTTTCAAATATCTTCCAAAATATTCTCCAGGCTTCGAATGACATGACAGTGAGTTAGTGATCATAGAATGATCATTTTTGGGTGATCTGTCCCTTTAATGATACTTAAATGACTCAAAAGCTCCACATTGGTGCTTCAGATACATGCATGTTGAACGTAGGCCCTCACAATGAAATCATAAACCACGGCACATCTCTGAAATCTGTATCTAGTTTGTAGAGATGAGCTAAGCTCAGAATGTCGCGAGGCCGCGCTAACTGCTTCAGAGCCGGTGTGAAAAGCCATTCATCACCCAATCCACAGATTGAACCCAAGAAGCGAGGAATCACTGAAGCCTTTCCTTTTTTTCAGACTCTCGGTTCTTCACGGGACGCCTGTGTTTAGATTTAGCCCAAAGTAAACACAGCCTGTGCAAACATATAGACTGACTTCTTCACTTCCCATCGCCGAATATTCTTCAGGCATCCGAAGCGGTTGCCGCGTCCAAAAAAGACTTTGTTTCAACACTAAAAATAGGAGTATTTAGCAGAAACTCCATGTGAATGTGTGTGAAACGGAGAAAGCGTGAGCGTTGCCAGCGTTGCAGGGAAACACATGTCGGCTGTCTATATAAGCCCATCTGTTTGAAAACAGCTCTTATGTCGAGCAGCGAACGAGAGAATATGAATATTTCATCTCTCCCGAAAGAAGAGGAAAACAAACAAAGGCCGTCTTCAAAGGGACAACGTCTGACCACATCTCTGGCTGGATTTACAAAACCCAACTGCATGCTCTTCTATGAAAGAATCCTCCGTTTTCTCAGCGCACTGAATGATTATATGTCATGTAGATACAGTAAGAGAGTTTTTCTGCAGTTCTGCAGGCCTGGTTTGGCTCAACCTCTAGTAAAACTCCAATGTAGGAGTACAGTAGTAGAGTGAATCTGGTCAACAGAGAACATACTGCATGTTACTGCAGCAAAACAGCATTGAAAAATCCATTGCACTTCATGTTTCAACAAAAATACTCTGGCAGTCAGTCCCTCAGCAGCTACATTTGCATTTGGCTTTTTTGATCAGACTTTGCTGTTAAACCTGTTGCGCACAATCTACTACATTGTCTTCTGTCATCTGATTGATAGTTGAGAGTTTTCCAAAACATCTCACATCTTTTGTGGAACATTTATTTGTTCATCTCTCAATCTGCATTGGGCTGCATTGAATTATATGTTTGGATTATTTAAATATCAGCTTACTAAGACATGTTATTGGACATATAGAGTGACCACTGATATTTAGATCATTTTATGTAAGTATCTGCTATACTGTTATAAAGATCTCATTGATTTACATTACAAGCAGCAGAATTTCATCATATAAATATCAGCATCTGCACCAAATTTCATGCTTTTGCTCAGGTTGAGTTTCTGAATAAAACTGTATATGTAATATGACATACACAACAAAAAAACATACTGTGTATGGGCCATTCTGCAGAACTGCTGCAAACTGCTGTCCCACAACCAAAAACACATTTAAAAAGCATTTAAGTATTAACATCTTAGATAGTTACCAAGATTCTTCTAATATCTATCAAAAACCACAATAATATTTGAAATATTAGTATGTTTAATATGTATAACAACATCATTTATTGGGTACTTTAAATTGGGAGGTCTGTCCCGAACTCTAAACGCTTAATTTCAGTTTATGAAAATGATATTGAAATCATTTTTGCTTTTTATTCCATTGTTGTTTTAAAAAAATATTTTATATCTTCTTTGTAAATCATTAAACTGAAACTTAACTCAAAAAATGTGACCTGCATTTTCATGTCAATACCAAAACTGTATGTTTTACTCCATTGGCTGACACTGATTTGAACCACACGCCTATATTTATGATCTATAAATGTTTAGAAAATATATTAATGTGTCCCTCTCTCTCATAGCTACATGGTCAGTAGATAAGCCCCATCATTTTGAGGTAAATGTGTTCAAAAGTCTGAAAATCTGTGTGTAACTTCAAGGAATGTCACTACCAAACTTTTTTGAGTGTTATTCCATAACTTTTATGTTTTATATGTGCACAACTGTTCTGAACTGTGTTAGCTAACCATATGCTGATTAGCATCTTTGAGCTAGCTTCAAAACAAAAGTATCTAAAATTGTCACTACTGAAACAGTCACATCTGGTGAAGTTTTGGTAGTGACATCATTTCTTGGGGTGTTATACCACTGTTCAGAACTGTGCTAGCTAACCAAATGCTGATATCTTTGAGCTAGCTTCAAAAGTCTCTAAATTGTCACTACCGAAACATTCATGACCAACACATTTGGTAGTGACATCGTTTTTTGGGGTGTCATTCCATAAAATGTAGTTTTTAAGTGTGTACAACTGTTCAGAACTGTGTTACCTAACCATGTGCTGATCAGCATCTTTGAGCTAGCTTCAAAAGTCTCTAAATTGTCACTACCGTAACATTCATGACCAACACATTTGGTGAAGTTTTGGTAGTGACATCGTTTTTTGGGGTGTCATTCCATAAAAATGTAGTTTTTAAGTGTGTACAACTGTTCAGAACTGTGTTCCCATGGTGAAAAAACAGCATGTGCTGGTAGGCATTTTTTGATGCTGGTTTATGCTGGTCCTTTGCAAAACATACCTAACCAGCATCCCAGCATCAAAACATGCCTACCAGCATATGCTGTTTTTTTTTTTTTCACCAGGGTTAAGTGCTGATTAGCATCTTTGAGCTAGTTTCAAAAGTATCTAAAATTGTCACTACTGAAACATTCATGACTGAAACATCTGGTGAAGTTTCGGTAATGACATCGTTTTTTGGGGTGTTATTCCATAAAATGTAGTTTTTAAGTGTATACAACTGTTCAGAACTGTGTTAGCTAACCACACGCTGATTAGCATCTTTGAGCTAGCTTCAAAAGTCTCTAAAATTGTCACTACCAAAACATTCACGACTGAAACATGTCATCATTGTTTCAGTAGTGGCAAAAGGGAACATAATATCCTTTATTTGGGGAAAATAAACTAAATTTTACCACAGTTATGCAAATTTTTTGTATTTTATTATGTGTTAGTAGTGTTTTAGTATGTGGGTTAAATTCTCTAATGTGATGTGGCTGCTACCAAAACATTACTGCCACTACCGAAAAAGTCCAGTCACAACTGAAACATAGGATGTTTTGTCAAAAATAAAGTATACTGAATTATCAGCTAAGAGGTTATGATGTTTTTGGTTCAATGTTTATTTAATCCTTAACTTTGAAATCAGTATGATCAACTTTTACCAAAGAAAATTTTGATTCAAAATACAACAAATCTCATAAATCACACTTGAAATATTGTTAAAATTGTAATAAAATAGCAAAAAAATATATTTACAAGGTAGGTGTAAGCAAAATCTTAAAAGGTCAGAGTAATCCGTCTTATTAAATTAAATATTACTGTTTTGGTAGTGACAAATTTGAGAAGAGGACACAATTCCAAAACTTTCTGAAAATACAATATAAGAATTAACTGCAGAATTACTAGAAATGTGTTCCTTGGATATTATACACTTTGCAAACATACAAAATTAGTGAAAAAAGACATTTTTTTCAAGATGTTTACAACTCTGACTTTGCACCAGTTCTGTAGAATGGCCAATATATGCGTCTTTGTGAGTGTGAGAGTCTCAGCAAGCCTTTCAGCTCACTTATAACCTGACTTATCATTTTCTTCTTTGTGCTGGTGGCTGCACATGCAGACAGAGTCACGATTTTCCATTCAAACAGTCCAAAAGCAGCCGATGCTGCAGTATTTGCATTGTGCGTGTGCACGTGTGCACATTTTCCCCTTCGGGACGTCGTGCTTCTCCCGTTTCCAGTCTCTCTTTTAGTTTCGCCCTATTTTAGAGTCCGCTAATTAATCATGCATTATTGAGAGCCGGTGCTGGATGAGGTTCTAGCCTCGCTGCAGAACAAACACTCGCATGCACACGCTGCAGCTCGACTGTAAGGACATCCGGGGTCACGTACGTATGTGTACCGAAGCCGTTTACAAATCTCATCATGTTCACCCAAATGAGATGCCAACTGCAATCTGGCCACGGCTGTTCTCCTATGATGCAAATGACCTCGGTCTGAGTTCAGACACAACATTACAGAGGTTGTTATCTTGTAGAAATGCGAGCCGTGCTTTAGTCAAATGTGAGGGAGAGCGAATGCGGTGTTTCTTGTGCAGGGTTGGTGCAGATCCAGGGCTAATCCGGCTCTCCGCAGGCACAGATGACCGTTACGGGGGGAGGAAAAGCAAAGCACCCGCTCAGAGCAGCTTGGCATCACGGCGGGTCACCTGCACTTCCTCTGCCGACACCGGGCTCTCCGCGAACTCACCGTCTGCTGCTGCGCTGCTCACAGACACACGCACGGCCCTGCCAAAACCCACAGTCAGACACACGTGCAAGATGCTGAATAACAACACTTTATGGCCTTACTGGACAGTGTTCTGACTTAATGTTAAACATGTTTACATGTAAAGCTTTCTTGGAATTTGGCCAAAACAAGGTATCTTAGAACGGGGCATACCTACCATCACCTTACCTTACCTTACCTTACATTACTTTCATGTTTTTTTGTGTGATTATAAGAAATGCTGAAGATGTTTTGAATGTTTGTACCATCATTTATACTTTAGTCAGCTGGTAAGATGCATCTCGCTCGCTCCTCTCAACGCTCCCTGAGGTTTGCTTCTCAATATTTCATGCTGAGCAGGAGCTCTCGACGTTACCAGACATTCAGAGCACTCTTTGAAAGGCTGTTTTGTTTGCTGTGGAAATTTGGTGAGATGAGCCATACAAATGAAGTCGATGAATATGGAAATAGCCAGAGTCGGTGATGACTAACAGCGAAGGTGAAAAGTTCACAGCTGACAAGTCTTGCTCCTGGTTGTATTTTCTGGTGAACTTAAATTGTATTTTTGGACACTTCGTGTCAGGCAGATTTTTCAATATATGAGAATAAATGAGCAATCAGATTCTGGCACAAGTAAGCTGAAGCAAATCACACACTTCAATCATGATGAGGAGCTGTTCACTCTGTCATCATTTCAATCACCATCATATTTTTCCAAACCTGTTTGACTTTATTTCTTCCTTGAATCATAAGAGGTGGTTTTTAAAGAATATCCTAGCCAGTTGTTTCTACGTTATATAATGACAGTGAATGGAGACTGTCAAGCTCCGACAATAATAATAATAGTTGACACTACAAAATGATCCGTTTGACTTGTCTATTTTCCAAGTTTCTGAATTCACATGATTATAGAAGGAATAATCATTTTCAAAAGTCATGCAGCCTTTATATGCCATTGAAGCTAAATGCCACTGGGTTTTCTTGACTTCCTTTGTGTCAAGATTGATTTTATAGCTACAGAAAGGAAGGTCTTCAGTGAAAGCAGAGTATGGAAAAAATACTATGGAAGTCAACTGTTCGGTCAACAGCATTCTTTTGTGTTCAACAAAAGAAAGAAAACTCAGAAGAAGGTTTGCAGTTACTTGAGGGCGAGTGACATGACAGAATGTTCATTTTTGGGTGAACTATGCCTTTAAATGTCAATCTGATTCTCCAAAATCGTACATTTACATCCAATTCTCTTCAGTTTCCATCTGAAATGAAGACTAATTGCAGTTACACATTAGCAGCTTGTATTCATTTGTGCATAGATTATGATTATAGGGGCAGATTATTGATCATTTTTGATCAAGTGATTCCTTGCACAATATTATGCTATGTGTTCAAAATTATGTGCACATAATTTGTAAATTAACACATTGTGATCTTATAACCAGCTCCATATATTTTTCTTTTCTGACGTAGTAAACTTGCTTGGTAGTGCACCCGGTACAGCATTGCACTTGTGATGTGAAGCAACATAGGCTCATGTTTTTTGCAAAACTTTAAAATTCACTGCTGTTTCCATCTAAAGTGAACACTAATAGCATTAAAACACCAACAGCTTTTATTCCTTTTCCCACAAATTACGAATTAGAGTAACAAATTATCAGTTAATAAATACTTATTTTTGTGTGATCCTTGCACAATACCATGTAAAACACCAACAGCTTTTTTTTTTTTTTTTTACTTTTTACACAAATTTACGATTGCAGGGACGAATCATTAGTGACAAATAGGTCTTTAGGTCAATTAATAAAGACCTATTTTTGTGTGATTTCTTGCACAATTCTGTTATAATCTAAAAACACTTTTAACACTGTCCATCGTTTATAAACTAACATATTTTGATGTTTGCATCTCATAACCAGCTCCATATGTTTGTCTTTTCTAACATAGTAAACTTGCTTGGTAGCGCACCTGGTACAACATTACACTTGTGAAGCAACATAGGCTCACATTTTTTTGCAAAACTCTAAAATTCACTGCTGTTTCCATCTAAAGTGAACACTAATAGCAGTAAAACGTCTCGGTTACGTATGGTAACCCTCGTTCCCTGATGGAGGGAACGGAGACGTTGTGTCGAGTAGTGTACGACACTAGGGGTCGCTCTTGAGAGCCCAAACACCTCTGACAGTATAGAAAACAGGCCAATGAAATTGGGTGTGCAGATTTCACAGCTGGCCACGCCCCGGCCATCCGGGTACAAGTAGGGCAGCCTGTGCATCTGCTCACTCGTTCTGATCTGAGGAGCCGAGCGTCTCAACTCACTCAGAGGCGGTCCAGAGTTGTGGCATGGGAGACACAACGTCTCCGTTCCCTCCATCAGGGAACGAGGGTTACCATACGTAACCGGGACGTTCCCTATCTGTCGTACACTCCGAGTTGTGTCGAGTAGTGTACGACACTAGGGGTCCCCGTCAAATCACGCCACAAGTCTGGCCGCGTCACGAGTGACCGGGCGCAGATAGTAACAGGCCAGCGTGTTAACATAAGTGCGACTCACCTCTTCATGACCTTCCAACGTCCAAGAACTGACCTGTTACAGCAGTGTCCTGCAGCCGGGCCTGCCTCAGTGGAGCGGCTGAGTGTCTTGGCGGACGTTGGGGAAGTGACTATTTCCCGAAGGAAAAAAGGCACTACGGAGCTCACAACCTGCCCAGAGAGGGGGTATAAAGTGAATATCATTAGATATGGGACCTGATGTGGGTCTCACGCTAGGGGAGACTACCAAATTCAGATCCTAGAGACAAACCTGTCATTAGGGGAAACACCGCACCATAGAGAGTTATAGGTGGAATTACACATATGGGGCCACATAAGGCGCCACTACATACGGGGCACAAATCCGACCAAGAGTTAGTAAAGTAACCATACCTTGTGTTGGGATTTTGCAGCGAGTTCCTCCGCCGAACTCCGCCACGTCCAGAAGTGCCAAGTGATGGAGAAGGTGTCCAGGGTTCGCGTCAGGAAACCTACTGAACTTAGAAGCGTAATCACCATTTTAGGGGAAGCGCTTAAGCAAGCTCTACACCCGACCAGAGCTTGTGACTGAAACTCTAGCTGACACTGGTTCCATGCGCAAACTGGCAAGTAATAGGTGTAGCCCAACCTGTAGCTCTTGAAGATGTCTGTTAATGAGGCTACAAGGAAAGCCCCCCGGCCTGGTAGGCCGTACAGATCGCATCCACCTTTTTTTTTTTGTGGGAGATCCTGGTTTGGAGACAGCCTTCCCCTTCGCTGTGCTCCATAACAGACAAGAGCTGACCAGGACGTCTGAAGTGCTGAGAACGTTCCAGGTAATGCGTGGGACACGGACCGGGCATGATAGGATCAGGTTGGGGTATTCCCTTGGTAAGGAATAGCTTGCAGGGTTACCACCTGCTCAGAGGGAGTGGTGGTTACCACGGGCATGTATCCAGGCCGGGTTCCCAGGACAACGTGAGAGTTCACCGGCCCGAATTCCAGGCACGAACGTTGATGGAGAGGGCTTGAAGGTTTTCCCGCTCTTAACAGGGGTGAGCACTACCGGGGGGGGGCCGTCTCACAGAGAGGGCACCGAATCACCCAGCTGAGGGCTCAACGGGTCTTACTGTAGGCCCGAGGACCACAGATAGACCAAGAGGGGATGTGGTGTTACCAAGCGTGCCCCACCGATCTGCCTTCTACCAAGTCATGGTGGCTGTACACGGACCCTGATATAGAAGCAGAAAGGTGCCTATTCAGGCCTCCTTGGAGGAGGGATAGCACAGATTTGATGCCGCAACTCCGTGGGTTCTACCCTTAGGAAGAACCTCTGCGCCAACCCCGGGGCATGCCACCGTCTGGCTCAATCCCGTATAGGGTGCTTCCCACTGTGGGTGGAAGGTTTCTGGAGGCTTTCTGGTCGCATTTAGGGACCAAAGAAGAAGCTCCAGAAATCTGGGCGCAGGTGCCAGATTGTGCCCCTCCCCTGAGGAAGGAGGTTCCTTCTCAGGGGGGTGTGTCAGGAAGGCAACGATGGTAGGAGCACGCGCTCCGAAAACCAAGTTCCGTTGGGCCACACCGAGCTACCAAGAGAATCCATTTCGAAACCTTCCTGACATTGCACCGTGTCTGTGCAACAAGGCTTACTGGGGAGTAAGCCGTACGGTCTGCTGAGTATTAACGGACCTGAACCGAGGGAGTCCTTGGTCAGGCCGTATACCCTACTGCAATGAGTGGATTCCGGTGAGACACAGAACCCCTGTGCCTGGCCGAATCGACTCTAAAACAGCCGGTCCGTCTGAGGGTGGAGCTCCCCACTCACCTCGGGGCGAACCTGTCACCCGGACAGTGAGTGGCGCACCACAGCCTGAGGCTCCAGGGTAAGAGATGGCGGGTGAGTTGTGATATGTGAAAGTAGCGTACACCTTCCTAGTGTATGCCACAGTCACTGTGTTGTCAGCGCCGACCAACACACGTTTGTCATGACCGAGGCCGAATCCCTTCAGGGCCCAAGTATTGTCAACAACTCCAGGCGATAAAATGCCCAAGCAGCCGAGGGCCCAACCGAACCCTGAGGCTGCAAACCCGTTGCACACGGCACCCCAGCTTGACTTGGAAGCAACTGTTGCGACACAGCGCGTCTAGACACCTGTCCCAGGGGCAACCTGCCCGCAGGACGCGCTTGTCCCCAAGGGCTGAAGGTTTGCAACACAAAGTGTGACGTACACACGATGTGAGCTTAGTGCCGCGTCCATCTCGGGACTCGGTATGAAGTCAGTGCTACCGCGGTTTCATATGGATCAGGTCAGCGGCGTAACTGCGGCTGAAGCTGCCATATGTCCCAGGAGCCCTGGTACATGAGGGAGACCGCTGTGGTGAACCCAGAGTGCACCCACGCACAACAGCACTGACTGTACACAGTCCTAGGCAAATGCGTAGAACAGTGACCGAGTCTATATGGAGAAAAAGGCAACCCGCGTCCTTCAGGTCTCTGGCCACAAACCAACCTTGAACTCTGACACACGTGAGAATGTGCTTGAGGGTTAACATCCTGAACGGGAGCTTGAGCAGGGCCCGATTCAAGACCCTCAGATCCAAGATTGGTCTGAGACCGCCACCTTTCTTGGGTACAATGAAGTAGGGGCTGTAGAACCCCTTCTTCATCTCGGCTGAGGGGACAGCCTCTATCGCACCCTTCGCCAGAAGGACTGCGATTTTTTTGCTCGAAGAACCGTGGTGTTGGGGCCCTGAACCGACATAGTGAGAACACCACGGAACTTGGGTGGACGCCATCCCAGAAGACCTGAAGTCCCAATCCAGCCAGGTGGTTGAGAACCACATCCCTGAGAGTGCAAACCGCACCTCGTGAGTGTGCTAAGACAGCCAGTCACAGAGATAACTGAGAATGCACATGCCCTCTACCCCGGAGGGGGGGGGGGCGAGGGCAGCCCCCTGACCTTCGTAAAGGTGCGGGACGATAGGGATAGGCTGCAGGGGGAACCTTGTACTGATGAGCCCGCCCTTGAAGACAGAGTCTTGGAGGGAAAGGCATAACAGTATGCGTCCTTCAGGTCCAACGCCACCGACCAATCTTAAACCCTGACCACACAAGAGCTATGCCAGCCCTATATCCAGGGCTAACATTTGAATGATGATTCAAAAACTCTTGTTTCAGATTGGCATGCGTTGACCACCCATCCTGGTATAACGAAGTAGGGGCTAGAACCCCTACCCTCATTTTGGCTGCCGGGGTAGGCTCTATCGCACCCTTCCCAGGGGGGCTGCGATTCCTGCTTAAGAACCACAACATTCTCGCCCTTCTCTGAGACGATATTGAGAGAATGCCATAGACTTCAGCGGGTGCCTTGCAACCTGAGTTGCTTAGCCAAGTCAGTTAGTTCTTGAGAAGCTAAGGGAGGGATCGCACCCACGTAGGGACTCAGCTAGCAGTCTCAGTGAACTATACCCGATGTACCAGGAATGGGGATGTCGCTGAATAAGGCAAGGAGCATCGTGCTTGGAGAAGAAGCCCCAAGGACACGGTGTGTCTTTGCCAACACGCAGAAACCAGGTAAGTGCCCAACCACCCTGGTCTGCAGACTCAGCACCTAGCCGTCAATGGAGGGCTATTGCTGCAAAATCACCGGGATAACCGGGCCTATATACTGACCCGGCCGTGACTGACTGTGGAGACAGACAGTCAGAACCGTTGTGCCGAATCCACCTCTCATCCCCGGGTCGAGAGTGGATCTGGGTGGGTCAGTTAGGCCGCCTGCTCTGCATTGCTTGTCTGAGGACAAGCTAGAAGCCTAACGAGGGTTCTAGCTAGCCTACTGACAAGCTGGCGTTGCCACCTTCCCACAAGAACTTTGACCGTTGGGCGGGTCTGGCCGGAGGCCCGGCTGTCGCGGGGCCTCAGGAGTTCTATAGGGGGCCGTCCGTGGCGACGACAGACAGGAGTAGTCGGGGGACAGGGCCGAAGCCTGACCCACAGCTGCTCCTTAACCACCGTGAAGGACTTGCGCACAAATGCTATCACGGTGTTGCCAGAAGGACCGACCTGGGAAATGGGGGGGGGAGCGAACTTCCAATTTCCCGCATTTCCGACAGGTGAAGCCACAGGTGGCGTTCCTGGACCAACAAAGTGGACATCGCCCTCCCCAGAGCGTGCGCCACGACCTCATAGCTTACCGAGCGTAATCGGTATCGTACGCAGTTCCCGCAGCTCTAGGTTGGCACCACCCTCGTATCGAATCGCAGCAGGTGGACGCAGCTTGGCCAGAAGCCATGCAAGCCTTGCCCGGAAGAACTTACAGACTCTGGACGGGGGTCATGGGAGGAACCCAACAAGCGGCGGCGTATTGAGGGCAGTGCCCCTCAATCGCTCCCTCCGCCCTGTGAACCTCTGAAACCCCCTCGCTGGACCCCCATCGAGGATGGTGTAGGAGGAGAAGTTGGACTATCACGTCCCACCCGTTTTCTCTTTTTTAAACGGACTTTCTGCGATACCATCAACCTCTCGTGCACCTTCGGAAAACAGGCACTGGAAACGAGCATACCGGTCGTTACCCAGATGTCTATTAACCAGCCCTTCCATGACCGCCATATTAGCGTCTGCCTCCAACTGAGAATCAACGCTCCACAGAGGTTTGCTCAGCTGAAGCTTCAGCTTTAAACAGTACACGCCCTCCTAGCGATGCTGCCGCTAACCTTTTCCGCCCATTTAGAAGCTCCGAATAAGAAAGTCAGCTGTACTGAGACAGACTAACAAACTCGTCCGAAAGCTCGACCGCGGGACGCGAGGAGCGAGAGGTTCGCGGGGTTTCACCCGGCGAAACCATCCGTGCTTCCTAATACTCGCCACTGACGCCCCTAGCAACGGCCTCGTACCCGGAGATAGAAGGACCGTAGCGGAAAGCAGTCAGGGTGAGCCGCGGCTTCGTGAAAAGCACACGGCTCGCGAGCAAGCGCGTCCATGATCATGTTCTCGCCAGCAAAACATGAATCAACAACAAAGGCTGTATCAGCGTGAGCATAACTTCAGACTGAACACAACCGTCGTGTTTGATCGTACGGGAAGGTAAGCCGCAACCAGGATGGCACGGAGGGAAAGATATGTTAACCAACACACAATCCCACCGCGCTAGCTCTTTCAGAGAAATACCTTCTTAGAAGGAAGATTCCTCCTCAAGATCGCCGTCGACGCACGCAGGGGAACTCTCACAACACTTATCTGTGTATGAGAGGGAGAGACCGCTGCCTGTGCTGCTGATCCAACGACGAAAGAGGTGAATGTTGCCGCTTCTCCCGCAGAGACGCTGCATTCGGCTCCGAAGAACAGAACGAGTGAGCAGATGCACAGGCTG
This sequence comes from Labeo catla, assembly GCA_012976165.1. Lineage (NCBI taxonomy): Eukaryota > Metazoa > Chordata > Actinopteri > Cypriniformes > Cyprinidae > Labeo > Labeo catla. Next base: position 39,447 of record VONZ01001737.1, on the reverse strand, counting down.
CCCTACTTGTACCCGGATGGCCGGGGCGTGGCCAGCTGTGAAATCTGCACACCCAATTTCATTGGCCTGTTTTCTATACTGTCAGAGGTGTTTGGGCTCTCAAGAGCGACCCCTAGTGTCGTACACTACTCGACACAACTCGGAGTGTACGACAGATAGGGAACACCAACAGCTTTTTTTACTTTTCACACAAAAGTATGATTACAGCGACAAATTATCAATTGATAAAGACCTATTTTTGTATAATTTCTTGTACAATACTATGTTGTGAGCTCAAAACACTTTTAACATAGTCCATGATTTGTAAACTAACACGTTTTGATGTTTGCATCACATAAGCAGCTCCATATTTTTGGCTTTTCTGACATAGTAAACTTGCTTAGTAGTGCACCCGGTACAACATTGCACTTGTGATGTGAAGCAACATAGGCTCATATTTTTTGCAAAACTCTAAAATTCACTGCTGCTTCCATCTGAAGTGAACACTAATAGCAGTAAAACACCAACAGATTTTTTTTTTTTTACTTTTTACACAAATTTACGATTACAGCGACAAATCATTAGCGACAAATAGGTCTTTAGGTCAATTAATAAAGACCTATTTTTGTGTGATTTCTAAACTTGCTCGGTAGCACACCCGGTACAGGATTGCACTTGTGATGTGAAGCAACATAGGCTCACATTTTTAATGTTTCCATCTAAAGTGAACACTAATAGCAGTAAAACACAAACAGCTTTTATTACTTTTCACACAAATTATGATTACAGTGACAAATTTTCAATTAATAAAGACCAATCGAACATGAGCCATGATAAAAGAGCTCAAAGACTCGTAGAAGCAAGATAAAATGGCTTGGTTGCTTTAGCAAATGTGTTTTTATCTCATGTTTGCTTTTGTTAACACTATTGGTTAGCTTTAGGGTCGGGATTAGTTACGTTATTTTAAAATACAATGCAGCTTTAACCTTTGGGCACATTTTATTTACTATACTTGTTGCACTATTTGCAACAACCAATGAAACACTGCCAGATTCACTTTCATCAATTTCAGATAAAACTGAACATGCTTTTAGAGCCACTCACTGGACATTTCATTTTGAAAGTGTCGTGAAACGTCCAAGAAGCAACCTTATATCATTTGTCGAAATGACAGGCATGTTTTTACAAAAAAATAAAATTTCAGCATTTAAAAAAAAAAATATATATATATATATATATATATATATATATATAACGTTATATATAAGTTTGTAAAATGATGTAAGAAATGTTTTTGCAACGTTTAAGTAACACTAATCACGGCAAGAAAACTGGACATTTTAATGTTTACAATATATTGTAAATAAATTTTCAAATAGTGTTATATTTTGCGAAAAAAAAAAAAAAAAAGTTAGTAGAAGGTTGTAAGAAATGTTTTTGTAAACTTTAAATTAATTTTTATCCACAACAAGAAAACTGGACATTTCAGTGTTTTAGAAACATATCAAAACAAAGTTCCCGCTAAATTTTTAGAATTTAATTTTGTTAACTGGCTTAACGGTGAATAAAAGTGTTTAGAATGACACGAGGTTGCAAATGAAACAGAAGAGTGAACGTAGACAGGATTTTTATTTTTGGGTGCACTGTTCCTTTAACAATCACATTTCTTTTGCCATGATCTCAGCGGGTCAAGACTCTCATTGGACTCGCAGTCATATGAGAACCGATGCTATCGCTGCTGCTCACCAAAACAGGAAACAGTTAAACTGGAGTGTGTCCATTAGGAGGAGGAGTGTGAGTAAGTGTGTGTGTGTGTGTGTGTTTGTGGACAGACACAGGCAAAATAGCACCTCTCACATGAACGGCCAACACGCAAGACCCAATAAACACTCTCGACACGACCTCAACATTTGATCCATTTCACGCGAGAGCCAAGGTTGTTTACTGCTTAATTCACGGCGCTGGGCTGGTGTTTGCACGGCCCGTGAGCTCAGGGCTGGAGAGGATAACAGATGAGACGGCCCTGTGTGTTTGGGCGGTGGGGGTTGGTGCGTCTCACCCCACGGCACAAACAAGCTCTTTTTATAGCCGAACAGCCAGCTGAAGACTTAGGATCAGCAGAATGCAATTTAGAGCTGGCCATCTCTTAAGTTACATCACAAGACCTCCCGAGGATGTGGCCAACTACATATAGATCACTAACAGTCCTTTGTTGCTGAATATGTTTGACCTGGAGTGGAATAAAATCACTGCAAGAAGTGATTTTCAAGTACAAGTATCTAAACACTCTTAAATTAAGATCCAAGCAAAATGACTTAGGATATTAAGTGCTGTTTTCTGAAAAAGTGTATCAAAATGAAATGACGTTAAGATTAAAATGAGAACAAATATCTGCAAATGGGGTCAGAACATTTTTTCTAGCCCCACTGGTGGATATATAAGTCTTTTTTTAAAAGCTTAAACTTGCTTAGTTTTGATTTGTTTTTCGAAAAATAAGACTTTATATTTCTGTCATTTTCAAAAACAAGACAGAAATACCAGACACTTGAGAAGCAAAATGACTTAGGATATTAAATTTTAACTTCTGAAAATATATCACAATAAAGAATATGAACGCAAATGGAGTCAAAAAAATATAATTTAATTATTAGTATTTTTTTTTTTAGAAAACATATTTCATGTCAGTTTGCTTCTCAAGTATCTTAATTAAAGAATAATTTTACTGAAAAACAAAGCAAAAACGCCAAATACACTACAAAAAGTGATTTTCTTTTTTTTATTAGTATTATTTTTGTTGTTTTCCAGTATAAATTCTTAAATACAAACAAAATTAGATATTGTCTTGTTTACAGAAGAAAAATATATATTAAAATGAAGTGAATTTAACCTTAAAACAGGAAAATATGTATATTTGCCAATGAAAAAAAAATTTAAATTAAAGGAAAAACTATTTTATTTTTCTGACTACATTAACAGATATTTTTTCATGTTTTCAGCTTAAACTTATTTACATACATTTTTTTTTTTTAATATGTTTTCAATTTGCTTGTATATCGATTAGATCTTGTGTTTTAAATCAAGACACATTTTTACTTAGGAAATTACTTAAGATATTAAGTCTTAACTTCTGAAAGCATATCAAAATTAAAACGTAATATTCCATGCCATTTCACTTCTCAAGTTAATGTATCTTAATTTAAGAATATTTTTACTGACAAACAAGGCAAAAAAACACTGTCAAATACACTGAAAAAAGTCATTTTCTTTCTTACTATTTTGTTGTTGTTTTCCAGTATAAATATCTAAACAATCATACATCAAAATACAAACAAAATGACATAAGATATTGTCTTGTTTTCTGAAAAAAATATTAAAATGAAGTGAATTTAAGCTTAAAACAGGAAAATATGTATATTCGCCAAAGAAAAAAATGAAAATTAAATCAAAGGAAAAACTTTTTTATTTTTCTGACTACATTGACAGACATTTTTTTGTTTGTTTTTTAGCTTAAACTCATTTACATACATTTAAAAAAATATTTGTTGTCAATTTGCTTGTTTATCGATTAGAACTTGTGTTTTAAATCAAGATACATTTTTACTTGAGACATTACTTAAGATATTAAGTCTTAACTTCTAAAAACATATCAAAATTAAGAATATAAATATCTGCAAATGGGGTCAAATAATTTTTTTTTTTTTTAGATAACTTAATATTCCATGCCATTTCACTTCTCAAGTTAATGTATCTTAATTTAAGAATATTTTTACTGACAAACAAGGCAAAAATGCCAAATACACTGCAAGAAGTGATTTTCTTTCTTAGTATTTTGTTGTTGTTTTCTGAAAAAAATATATTAAAATCAAGTGAATTTAAGCCTAAAAAAGGAAAATATGTTTTTAACTATAAAAAAAAAACATCAAAATTAAGAATATAAATATCTGCAAATGGGGTCAAACATAATACATATATAAATTAATATTCCATGCCATTTTACTTCTCGAGTTAAGTTATCTTAAGAATATTTGTACTGAAAAACAAGGCAAAAATGTTAAATACACTACAAAAATTGGTTTTCTTTCTTAGTATTTTTGTTGCTATAATATCTAAACATTCATAAATCAAAATACAAACAAAATGACATAAGATATTGCCTTGTTTTCTGAAAAATCTATTAAAGTTAATTTAAGCTTAAAACAGGAAAATATTTTTTCCAATGGGAAAAAAAATTAAATCAAATGAAAACTACACTGGCAGATATTTTTTTTCATTTACATATATTTTTCAGAATGTAAGACGTAATATGTTATCACTTTGCTTGTATATTGATTAGATCTTATATTTTAAATCAAAATACATGTTTACTTGAGGTATGACTTAAGATATTACATCTTTCTGAATTCTGATGACATAATTAAATAGCGCACCCGGTACAGCATTGCATGGCAAGACATAATTTTCTTGTTTTAAGCTTAAACATACTTAATTGTAATAAAATATTACATAAAAAATCAAAAGAAAACAAGACTAAAATACGGTAAAGCTCAGATTTTGATTTGCATAAACGGTGCATTTGCAAACAAGCCTATTGTGATTTGCACAAGCCTTTTTTCTGTCCACTTCTGCTCTGATTCAGTCTGTTTCAGCAAATGTGTTGCCGTTCAGCGTCGCCGTGTTTGAATTTCAAATTAGTGCACTGATGGAAAATATCCTGGGGCGAAACTGTTAAATATTTTGGGCCTAACAATTAGAGTGTTATTTATTGCATGCAAGATAATTGAAATTGATTCATCATACCGGTTCAAAACCTCGCCTGTCCGCTCGCAGGAATTATTGTTTTTGAAAGCAATATAATCTCCAAGAGAGTAACAATATGAGCAATATCAATATGGCTCAGAGGAACAGCAACAAGGAAAAATCAATGGCGGTGAGGTAATGCATGAATGCCGAGGCCTGACCCGGAGACCTTCGGCGCTCACTTCATTTGTGCATGTGTCAGACTCTTTTGCTCTTCCTTTCATGATAGTGAGAATACTGAGAATTATGTGAAGATACGACGTCTTGGGTTTCAGTTCATCTCCACAAATGAGGTTGAATAGACAGCAGACACGTTTCTGCTTCTGCACATCATTTTCTCAACAAGGTCTCACACTGCGCTCCAATTTTGCCAAGATACCAAAGTCTGTGATCCACAAAAATATGAAGCAGCACAACTGTTTTTAACATCGCTAATAATGTTTCTTGAGCAGCAAATCAGCATATTAGAATGATTCTGATGAATCATGTGACACTGAAGACTGGAGTAATGATACTGAAAATTCAGTGCTGCATCACAGGAATATATTAAATTTTAACAGATATTCACATAGAAATCAGTTATTTTAAATTATAATAATATTTCACAATTTTACTGTATTTTTGACCAATAAATGCACCCTTTGTAAACAGAAGAGACCTTTTACAAAGGCAAAAAAAAAAAAAAAATCTTAAAACATTCCAAACTCATGACCGGTAGTTTATATGACTAAGGCCATCTGTGACAGCTGTTGTCGGCTTGTGATTGATGTTGAGATGTGAATCTGAAGGCTGTGATGGACAGTGTGTGTCCTGGATGGGTTTCAAGTCCATTAGACACAGGTAGTGGCATCAGATGTGACTGAGACCAAAACAGCATGACATGATGTTTGTATTTTCTACAGATTGAGTTGTGTGAGGTAACAATTCTTATTGGAAAATCTGCTCAACTTGCAACAATGATATGTGTAGAAATTATATCAGAATATGCACATTAATACAGATACAATTTCATCTCTCAGTCTGATGTTTCTCTTTTGCAGTAAAAAAATTTTGTCATAATTTTGTTTCATTCCAAACCAGGGATATTATCATTAACTAAAACTACAACCATAGAAAACATTTTGTAACTTGAAATAAAATAACTGTTAAGTGATATAAAATAAAACATTAAAAAAAAAAGCATTTCTCATTTTCGTTTAGTTTAACCTGAAGTACTAAAACAATAAATTAAAATAATAATAAGAAGAAATAAAAATTAATAAAAAAAATATAGACATTAAAAAAACACAAAAACTAATAAAAATGACAAAGACTTAAAAAAGTTACTAAAACTTTAACTGAAATTAAATGTAATAAATGTAAACCAAAATGTAAAAATAAAATCTAATTCCAAATTATAATAGTATATCAATGAGAGTAAAATAACATGGTTTCAAATCCGAAAGGTTCTTTCTTCCAATGAGTTCAACAGATGCGATGTTTAGCAAAATATCCGACAACAGGGTAAGAAAAATCAACTATGAAGCAGCACAACTTCATTCAAAGGAAGTTTATTTTTCTGAACCCACTGGCAGATTTTTATTTTCTTCTTTTAAGCATAAACTCACTTAATTTGGATACATTTCCTTTTTTTCTTAAATGAATGTATCCTGATTTAAGAATTTTAGTTACTGGGGGAAAAAATACAATTTTTCTGCCACAATTTTTCTGCCACTAAATAAAAAATTAAAATTCTGATTTTATATCTCACAATTGTGAGTTTATATCATGCAGTTCTGATTTTTTTCATGCAATTGCAACTTTTTTCTGACTTTTTTCTTAGAAATGTGAGATATAAACTCGCAATTACGAGTTATAAAGTCAGAATTGCAATTGAAAAATCAGAAATGTTGACTTTATATCTCGCAATTGCAAATTTATATCTCGCAATCCTGACTTTTTCTCGCAATTGCAAGTTTATATCATGCAATTCTGACTTTTTTTCACACAATTTCAGCTTTTTATCTCACAATTCAAGATAAACAGTTGAAACTGTGTGAAAAAAGTCAGAATATAAATATAGCATAGAGTATATATAAAGTATAGAATATAAAGTCGCAATTGCGAGTTTTAAACTCAGAACTGTAATTGAAAGTCAGAAATTCTGACTTTATAACTCAAAATTGCAACCTTTTATCTTACAATTCTGACTTTTTTTGCAATTGTAACATTTTCTCTTGCAATTCTAAATTTATAGCTTGCAATTGCGAGTTTATATATCACAGTTCTGATAAAAAAGTCAGAATTGCAATTGAAAAGTCAGAAATTCTGACTTCATAACTCACAATTGTAACTTTATATCTGGCAGTTCTTACTTTATAACTCGCAATTCCAAGTTTATCTCACAATTTGGACTTTTTTCTTATAAAGTCAGAATCGCAATTGAAAAGTCAGAATTCACAATTGCAACTTCATATCTTGTAATCCTGACTTTTTCTCGCAATTGCAAGTTTATATCATGCAATTCTGACTTTTTTCACATAACTGCAACTTTTTATCTCACAATTCTGACTTTTTTTTCCCAGAATTGTGAGATATAAAGTCGCAATTGCGAGTTTTAAACTCAGAATTGTAATTGAAAGTCAGAAATTCTGACTTTATAACTCGAAATTGCAACCTTTTATTTCACAATTCTGACTTTTTTTCACAATTGTAACGTTTTCTCTTGCAATTCTAAGTTTATAACTTGCAATTGCGTGTTTATATATCACAATTCTGAGAAAAAAGTCTGAATTGTGAGTTATAAATTGAGAAATTTTGACTTTATAACTTACAATTGTAACTTTATATCTGGCAATTCTTACTTTATAACTCACAATTTCAAGTTTATCTTTTTTTTCTTATAAAGTCAGAATCGCACTTGAAATTTTCAGTCAGAAATTTTGATGTTATATCTTGCAACTGCAACTTTATATCTCACAATCCTGACTTTTCTCGCAATTACGAGTTTATATCATGCAATTCTGACTTTTTCACACAATTGCAACTTTTTATCTCACAATTCTGACTTGTTTCCCACAAATGTGAGATATAAAGTCGCAATTGCAAGTTATAAACTCAGAATTGTAATTGAAAGTCAGAAATTCAGACTAACTCGAAATTGCAACCTTTTATCTTACAATTCTGACTTTTTTCGCAATTGCAACATTTTCTCTTGCAATTCTAAGAACTTGCAATTGTGAGTTTATATATCACAATTCTGAGAAAAAAGTCCAAATTGCAATTGAAAAATCAGAAATTCTGTCACTTTATAGCTTGCAGTTTTGACTATTTTTCTCAGAATCGTGAGTTATAAATTCGCAATTGTGAGTTATAAAATCAGAATCGTAATTATGACTTTATCACGCAATTTCAACATTTTATCTTGACATTCTAAGTTTATAACTTGCAATTGCGAGTTTATATCTCACAATTCTGAGAAAAAAGTCAGAATTGAGGAATGTAACCTTCCAGTTGCAGGGAAAAAGTCAGAATTGTGAGATAAAAGTCGCAATAACCTTTTTTTATTGTTTATTCAGGGGTGGAAACGTGCTTCCATATTGCAGTGAATAACTGATGACAGAATTTGAATAATTTTACCATGAAAAGCAGATAAGTACTGTTTGTTCTGCCATAATATGCATGCTGTTTCCTAACAAATGCATGAATAAATAATAAAAGGAGAAAAGAAAAACAGAGGGAGAGAGCGAAAGGAATTCACAAAGCTTTAAAGCCTGCTCTCCGTCTGTCACTGTTTTCATCATCTGTAATATTAGAGGAACCAAATGCTTTTAAAGTTAATGCCATCTAAATTTGGCTTCAACTTCTGCTGGAACGACTCAGAAATCCTGTTTTAAAGGTGGGTGAACGTGTGTGCGTGAAAGAGCCAGAGCTTACGCAACCGTCTCCTCCGGACCCCGAGGGAAGGATTACGGGTTACACCGCATTTACATAGACGTGTGCGGACGGAAAGATGGATTTTATTGTCACGACACATTGTGCATGTGACCTCCGTGAAGGTGCAGGTGAAGATGCATGACGGATGGAAGCGTGCTCCGAGTCGACACGTGACGTCACGGGAACATTGATTTGTCACAAAGCTGAAGCGCGTTTAACACGAGGCCTGTTCTCCCTAAAGTCCTGAGCTCAGTCTTCTCACAGACTGCCATTAATTCATTCTTGGAGCCCGTGCTGAATTCACAGACTGGATCTGTTTGATAGGAATTCATTAGAATTTGGTGCGCACTAAGATCTGATGCAAGTTACTGCAAGACGGAAGATGTGAGGAAAAATTAATGCATTGATTCTGGCCTGTCAGACGCTTACTATAATACATCCATTATTAATGCATTTAAATACTACTGAAAGCCTGTGTAAAACACGTGTACAGTCTTAAGATGCATCCAAACGCAATTCCAGAAGCGGATCCATCTCTGGTCTTGGTCTGAAATGATATTTCATGATAAAGCAATCATGTTCGGAGGTGGATACGTTTTCACTGTCTTTAAATGCAAACATACAGCAGCGGAATGAGTCACTTTATAAAGCGTATCAGGAAATGCAGTGATGACGCATCTCACAGTACTCAAATAAATACAAATATGAGATGACTGAGACGGAAGTGTCCATTATGTGCCCTAATAGTTCAGGAAACACTGTAGGAGAAAGAGTCAAGGAAAAAATAGAAGTATTTAAATGCACGTCTAAACCCAAACTTTACTCTGAATATCATTATCTCCTCGTAAAATACTCCTCAAAAAAAAAACAATATTTCATTTACTCCCCCTCATGGTGTAACCTATATTTTAAAATTATATTTCACAGACTTTCTTTCTATAAAAAATATATTTTGAGAAATGTTTTTTTTTAGGTGGTTATCAGCATTTTTTAAAATATGTTTCACAAAATAAAGAAAGTCATACAGTTTTGAACAACATAAGGCTGATTAAATTATGACAGAATGATCATTTTTGGTTGCACTAAACCTATAAGGGCGATGTTTTGTAAATGCAACATGTTTTAAAATTAAATAGTTGTTATTTATATTTTTTGTGTGCTAAAGAAGCTGAAAAAACTCAGTATTAAGATTTTTTTTAAATTTTAAAACAGAAAATATTGGCATGTATTTTGTATTAGTAAAGCATAATATACAATATATTATCAATAATCATAATAAAATTGTTCTGATTAATCTCATGGCTTTTTTGAGACGGGGGGCTTTAAAATTATGAATGAAACCGTAATAATATTACATATGACATGGTCAAAATTGTTATTAAGTATATAATTTAATATATAAACAAGTTAAATATATGCATATACATTCCATATATGGAATATATGCACATACATTATATATATAATTTCAATGAATATTAATTATTTTATTATTTTTATTATTTAAAATGTTTTATTTCTATAATTTTTTTCAGCAGCTGGAAATGAATGTAAAATGGAAATGAACATATTATTATTTTCTTATTTTATTTTAATATTTAACATTTTTACATTTTATTTTTTATTTCTCAGCAGTTGAAAATTAATGCCCAGATTTAATATAATATAAATATATAAATTAAATAATTTCAATTATATTTTTTTAGGTCTGCCTTTTATTAAAACTTTATTATTTTTCTTATTATTTTGCAAAAAAAAAAAAAAAATCTTTTTATATTTTTCTCAGCAGCTGCAAATGAATGTGCAATAAAATGGATGGAAATTAAGATATTAGTATTTTATTTTAATATTTAAAAATTGTACATTTAATTTTTTTTATTTCTCAGCAGTTGAAAATGAATGCCCATATTTCATCAGAAAGTTATGTTATATAAATATATAAATTAAATATATATAATTTATATATTTAAATATATAAAAAATAAATCATTTCAATAATCTTAATTTTTAGGTCTGCATTTTATTAAAACTTTATTATTTTTCTTCTTATTTAAAAATATTTTTATATTATTTATTACTATTTTTTATATTATTTATAGTTATTGTATGGAATTGATGGAAACTAACATTATTTTCTTAAGATTCTTAAGAAAAAAAAATTAATTCAGGCAACATTAATTTTAGATTGCATTTTATTAACACTTTGTTTTTTATTATTATTATTATTATTATTATTATTATTGTCCAGTTTTCATCAGAAAGTTATGAATTATATATATAGATAGATAGATAGATAGATATCAATTCAAGTAAAATTACTTTTTAGATCTGAATTTTATTACCACTTTAGAATTTTATTGCTTTAAAAATTTACATTTTTTCTCAGCAGTTAGAGATGATTGTCCAGTTTTCATCAGAAAGTTAAGAAAGCTTCATTCCTCTCCCACTGGGAAGAAATCCTAAGTTCTGAAAGTTATATTTTCTAATGCATGAAGCTCTTTAATCTCCAAAGATCAATGAAATTTGAGTCCTCATGATATGACCTCTTTAAGAAGTTAAAAAATTTTGTTAGCACTCTTTAGAAAGTGATCAAAGCAGAACTTTGGGATGACGGCACGCTACAAATACGAGCAGCCAGTGAACAGATGAAAGTGCATACTAGCAGGTGGCAAGATCAGTCCATCTGAATTCAGTCCATGATCACAGAAAAGCCTCTTCATCTCCCGCTCGCTCTCATTTTCTCTCTGTGGTTTAAAACAGTCGTCTGTTTGACTAAACGTGAAGTCATCGCTCTATATGTTGACGTGCATCATGTTTTTAAGAGCTCAAATCCCCATCAGGTTATTTGAGACGTGCTGCGTAAACCCGTGCCCACTTGTAAGACAAAACGCTGCTGAATTGATCAAAGGCAGGATTTGCACATCAATATACACAATACGGGATGAATTAATGGGCCGCAAGGCTTGTTCCTCTCTTCTCTCTCCTCTCTCCGTATCACACATAAAAAGCCGGACTGGTGCTGCTATTCTTGTTGCATTAGTGCACGAGGAGATCTGACAAAGATATGTGCGTCATTACAGCCGCTCGCGTGCACTAGACTGCAAATAGCCGTCGTGAAGAGGAAAACATGGCCTCTGTGAGACCAGCCATGGACCGGCACGCTTTTAAACAGCTCATGTTTAAATCCAGATCGATGTTTGAATCACACATCTCTAAATAGACACTTCCAAACCTTCTTCTTGAGTAATTTTGACAT